>ML420928.1:0-79258 GCA_005239525.1 Nicotiana knightiana | reverse complement strand
TAATAAATAAATAGTTATAAAGGAAGAATACTAAAAAAATAAAAAAGAATTTCAAGCGATAGCGTAAAAATGTATATACTAATTAAATTTCTCATGTAGGAAATTTAGTTATGATTCATAATGAAAAATACAAGAATATAAAGATTAGGATATTATACATAAGATAAGCATGCATACATATATATATATATATATATATATATATATATATAAATTAGAATATTGATAGGTTTTCGATAAAAATAATAAAAGACTTATCTCTTTATAATTTTGATGGATTCAAAATTATAATTTAGCAAAACAATATTACATTATTTAAAATTTCAATAAACTACAAAATTGAGAAAACTAATCAAATATTAAAGTAGAAAAGAATGTACGGAAATAGAGGGATAAAGATAATTTTATGATATTAATATTTTAAATTAATTAATAAATAAAAGATAAATAGATAACACTCAAAAGTATTATCAATAAATTTAGACAATTGAAGAATTTTGAATAATATAATATATGTTCAAAAAAAAATATTTTCAGATATGTTATATTAAAAGAGAAGTAGTATCAAAATTCACATTAATAAATGTATAGTACTAAGTACTTGCTAATTTAACAATACAAATAAATAAGGAATAGATAATTTATTTGATTACTACATGATGTGTATCCTTTGATTTTGTATTAGATTTGTTAGATTTCTGCACACTATATTAAATAATAAAATACAACTAAAATTTTTTAAAATAATAAGGTATAGGAGATCATAATTTTATAAGATTAATATTCGGTCAAATTATCTGCGCATCACGCAGGTTGTAACACTAGTTATAGTAAAAGCAAGGGAATAGAGAAACAGTTGAGGAAAAATAAAACTTATATTTCAATCAAACTAATGTTCATTGAAGCTATGCAGATGACCTCTATTTATAGGCTCTCAAACATCATGTTTCACAATGGGGTTACTCGTATGGAAGTTACTCCGGAGTTATGACATCCAGAATTATGTTACTGAAAATACACAACAAGAAGATATTCGTCCTCTCTAAACTGACAAGAAAATATACGGCCTTCAGCCATCTGACACAATATCAAAAAAGGTAAAAGGAATAAAGGAACAAAACTAACAAAGATTGTAAAAAATCAGAAAACTAAAGATATCATTCTCTGCTACTAATAAATACGACTATATATACCTGTATAAACATTAGGCCAGGAAAAATTAGAAAGGAAAGTTTAACTTTCAGCCATGTAGACGCTTACTAGAACCATAACGCAAAAGAGACCATCTTACAGTAGTCAAGTTTCACAAGGCAGGCATTTCCTACATCTATATACAAGATCACATATTTACATATCATACGCACAAAATTCAACCCCCAAATTTCCATGTCAAGCGGTACCAAAGCTGCAACCAACATGATCCTGGGTGATTATGTGAAGTCGATTTTGCATGATATCCATGGACGGATAAGGAGGAAAACATAGTTGGTAGAAGCATGTGTGCGAGGAAGGCAAGCAATCATAAGAGTCCGTGGTTTTGTAGATGTATAGTTTAGAAGCCAAACCACCAAAACCCTCTACAGGCAGAGACTTAATTGAAGTCCAGAAGAAGAGAAACACCTTTCTCTGCTGAGCAGACATACCACTAACTATCTGCAGCAATGGAAAAGTAAACTTTGAAAATGCAACCCAATGCAAACAACACTTTGAAAAGACAAGAATTCAGAAATCTACCACTTCAAAAAAACAAAGAAGAAAGAGGAGATCGAAAGGGCAAAGGTGTAGATTTCTCAATATTGTGGAAACATAGTTAGTAGTAGAAGAGAAACGTGTACCTTCCAGAACCAGGATATTTGAGGATCACTTTCTTTGTAGCCTTTGTAATTGGTATGTGCTCTCCAGTCTTCTACAGAAATATCACTTTTGCTCCCATGAAGAATCGAGTCAAGATCTTCAGGATCTAAGATCCGGAAAAAGGATCTTCGGAGCCATGGGTGAGTAATTATGTCCGCAAAACCTCGAGCAAAATGGGTTACCTGCGGAGCAATTGAAGTGACAAAGCGGTGTTGGATAAGAAGATTAACATATTTATCCCTGTTCTCACTGTTAACTACAGTATCTTGCCCATTAGGGCAAAGCTCAACCACTTTCCTGGACCCCAATTCTTCAATTTCACAAACAAATGTCAGGCCTAGAGCATCTTGATCCACCATCTCCGGATCCATCTCCAGTATCTTCTTGCAGCTACTGTACAAGTATGGATCTGCATCCTTAATGTCTTCCAATGAAATATTCTTTCCAGCTAATTTGAAATAGAATAAACCAACATCAGAAGCTCCAGCTAGTAGCAAAAAGAACACACGATCAAACGCAATGCTGACTTGTATTTTATGCAATAAGGCCAATGCAATCATCCTGCCAGCGAAGACAAAATACTCAAGGTGCAGTGGGTCCACCTTAGATGCTGCAAGCACAAAATGCAGATGAGGGTTATTTACATCGTAGAAGAGAGAATAATATTACTTTTTGTGAAGCATCAAAGATTATCCCTAACAGCATGGAATCATCAAAGATTATAGGTTGGAACTATATCGCCCAGGCAGTTCATATTAATAACAGTAAACTCTGGTTATGGCAACATAACAGATGGTCCTCAGTTGACCCGATTAGCTGATGATGGCGCTGAGGGGTTGTGAGGAGGAACGTGGTCTAGGGTCTACTGTTGAGAATGTGACTAGCCAGGGCTGGTGTTCTCATAATTTACTTCCTGAAGCCCATTGGAAGCGATCCTGAACCCCCTTGGTATCAGAGAACAATAATAATAATTTTTGTTTTTATAACCGTGGTGTCCGAAAATAAATGATAATATGACTCCGAAGAACTCATATGTTGCACAATCCAAGTACTCTTAATGCAACATCATAAATACGACATGAACTCCTAAGATCATTATTTCATAACCTTTATCTGATTGGCAGCAACTCATTGAATTTAGTTCCTTTTGGCATTGTTGAGGACCACTGGCTCTAATTTCGAATTCTGATGTTTCAAATCATCAATGACTTTGCAGCTTCCAGAAGATCTAAAAGACTAAAACAAGGGATGATCTTTGAACTAACGTAACAACAAAATAGTGAGAGAAAAGATGAATTTTTTTGGCATTGCTTCCAAGAAGATCTATAATGTACATGAATTGACATTTAACTAAGCTACCCTCTTCCCTGTCTGCAACTAACAACTCAACCCCCTAACTGAATAACTGAAAATAAAAGAGATCGACAACTAACTCCTGTGAATGACTAAACCATGCCTCGTTAACCCAATACAATGACTCAATTATCTCTGTTTATTAACTAATTGTAACATAGAACTTGTCATAAATTAATCCCACCTAGATACAAGTTCAGAAAGGGGGATAGGGGGAGATTGAGAGCGTCGTGACCCCAAATTCAACAGACAAGCTAAAACTATATCACAGATTTTCAAGGACAGTGCAAACTTTATAACTTGACCAACCAAGCTGTGTTTAGCATCTAACAAATAGCAAGGTACACACGACCATCCAGATTGCATATAAGACAAGAGTTTTACTTGCCTTCTTAAACAAAATATAGAACATTTCCCTTCAGCTCACCTCATAAATAACTTCTCAAATGATTGGGTTCAACATGCTTCTATTCTCCAACTTGCTTTCTCTATCACCTAAAAGTTGCTAAAGCGGAACGCCCTAGTATTTAGTCACTTACAATATTTGGTACTAATATTTTTTCTTTTCCTTTGTTTTTTGATAAGCTAAAAAGAGTTCATATAACTGCACACAGTGGTTGCATGTAAAAAGAAATTTACAGACTCCTAAATTTTGGATGCCTTTTTAAAGCTGTAAGGAATCAACAAACAGCTACATCATCCATAGAAGCAAATATACACCAGAAAGCAAACTATTGTAAGCACAAGGATTTCAAACTACGTAAGGAATTTGCACCTCCTTAGAAATTCCACCAGATTGCTGCTGGAATGGTATCCCAAGTCTTTATGATAAGATATCGTTTGTACCAACCCTGCTAAAAAATCTGTTATAGTCCTTGTCATGATCCAATCGTAACCTTAGCAAATTAACGATCATGCTCTATGTCTAGGATACTGTTTTCCAATGGGCGAAAAGATGATTCACCTATGGCAGATATGTAGCCCTTTCATCGGGAGACTATTCTGTCTGAGGCATACCTCCCTAGGCACCAATCTGAGGCATACCTCCCTAGGCACCAACCAAGTGAATCATTAAAATTTATACCCAGAATTGCCTTCATGGCTAACTATAGAAGGGCAAATCTACCTTTAGTCAAGAGTGTATAGCAAAATTAAACAGTAAGGAGACATTTGTTTGTCCTTCCAAACCGAGGTGTCAGGCTTAACCTGTGGTTGGAGCTGCTGCTCAGTTGTTCTAAAAGCTGATATAGTTTATATTTCTCTGCGTCTGTTCCTTTTAAGGACGATTTTCCATCCTTGATTGGAATAGTCTGCAATGAATGCTTTTGGGTCGGCAATACAGTTATACAAATCTGAGAAGGGGAGTGTGGAAACCTAATCATGTTTTAAGCAGTGTCTGATACAGTAAAAGATGCTAAACAATCTGAAATTCCACTCTTAGTGGGTTTTATCTTTCCATGTATTCAACCAGGATCTTTTTTTCTATCCCCATCCCTTCCTCAAATCCTTTATCCTTAGGAATACAAGTTCCATTTTGCTTACTATTATTTTAACACAGAGACAGGTGCAATCCCACGGTCAATAGTAAGTCAAATCAAACTGTTCTCTTGACAGACACAAAAGTATAAAAAAAATTGAATTGAATAAGTAGAGATGCTACAAGATATGAGCTAGTCTCGTCCAAGGATACAACCAATACACTTCGGGATAGCTTAATTTATGTAGCAAAGAAACAGTAAGTGCAGAGCAATCATGGCAAATTCATGCAGATGAACGTCATGGACAAAACCACATTATGGGTATTACAGCTAGTTGAATTCTCGTTTATACTGTACGATTTATAACCCTTTCTCCCAATTCGATTCATTGGGACAGGGTAAGGAAAGTATGAAATACAAGCAGCCATATCAAGCAAGCTTACAAGATCTATAGAAGGAGAGAGGAAGAAAATGAATAAATAAGTATTATAGTACTATTAGAATCTTCTCATATCCACAAAGATTCAACCTCAATTTCATACTCTTTTGAAAAAAGAAAATAAGAAACCTCTTTCATACTCAAAAACTGTAAACCCCCGCTAATAAAAGAGATGAGTGAGAGCAAAATGTCGTGTGCATAAAGGCAACAAAAACTAACCTGGATTTGGGAAAAACCTTCTACAGTCTTTCGGGCAAGAAACAAAGAGAGCATTCTGAGGGTTGAAAATGGCTTGAATTACCAAGTAAAACCACTCCCTCACCACACCAGGTCCAGTAGCTTCTTCATTCTTGAATTTCAAAAATAAATTGCGGCCCAGTACTCTAGGACCTGCATGTCTAATGTACTCAAATGATTCTTCCAACAAATGGGACCTGTCAATGAGCATCTCATATAGTTCCTCGTTCTTGCCGCTCCCTTCTCGCAACATCATCATGGCGAAATCCCGCCTTATCTCAAAATTGACGATCTCCTTGTTCTCAAGAATCCACTGATAATCTCTAGACCTTTTTGAGAGTCTAACTATGAGAAAGCACAATGAAACTTTTCTTTGCCTCATCTTCTTCCAAAAACCTTCCTCCAAACCCTTATACATTTTTGAAATCCTATGTAATGCCTCTAGAATTACAAGATACTGAGACCAACATAGTACATTAGGCTCATCTTTTTCTTTCTCTTTCAAACCCAGTCGTGTTTCTAGTTTCTCTAAACACAGCTCCAATTTGTCCAGCAAATCACAGAAAATATGATGCAAACCTTCAATCTTTTCTCTGTAATTGTGCATCTCAAATCTTTTACTTCCTGCTTCACTATTACCTTTCTCCAATAAAGGGAAAGTGAATGGACAATCAAATGCTTCTTGACACAGTAATGCACTCCTTACCGGATGCATGAACTCAATAAACTCATGCACATCGCTACATGATAACCCCACAAACTCGGCTGAGCCCATGCTCAATTCTAGAGTACGCGATAACCTAGCTGCTAACTCACGGACTAAAGGAAAAGAATCCTGCAATGGTAACACATCCATAGCGTCCGCGTCATACCAATCCATTATATCTGCTAAACTACTCCGACAAAAGCCATACAAAGCATCATCAACACCAGCAGCACCTCTCAGAAGCTTACAAAACTCTAACACTATATGAACACATTGCGCATATATGCTATCCGACAAAAGTTTCTTACACAATTTTATGAATTCACGAATGCATTCATCAGCTGTGTCTTTGTTATTAAATTCAGAATTAGAAGGAGAGACATAAAGCTTTACCAAATGCGCAGGCACAGATGAGTAGATGAATATTCGAAGATATTCCTCAGATTTTGTTTCATCCTTTGGAGTCATTGTGAGAATTTTGCTAAGCATCTTCTTAATTAGACGGCCTTCGGTACTATTAGAAATGAGTGCAATTAATTCACTCATCAGCTTCCACGTCAGCGGGTGGCGCGTGCTTCGCATTCGCCCGACGAGTTGTAAGCTCGCGTCGTGCTGTACATCGCACTCCGCTAGGAATTGCTCCAACTGAAGCTGCTTCCCCTTGTAGATTAACCGTTGATCGATTCCTGGTACTCCGAAGGACTTCGTCATTGTTCGGATTCCGGTGATCGACTCGATTTTTCTGTGAACTGATAAAACTGTGTCGGTGGAATCGGCTTGAAGGACGAGGGTTTTGTTGACACCGGAAAATAAACGGACGAAGAACTGAATGCGAGTTGACGGAGGAGAGGAGGAAGGGAGAGCTTCGTCTTTCCGCATTCTGGCGGCGGGAGGTAAGGCGGCGCCGGCTTCGGCGGCATAATCATCAAACTGGCGTTTGAACTGAATGTGATACGTCATTGATAATTCTACGGTACGACAGAGAACATCATAAGCAAGAAGAGGGTGTTTGAGTCATGGCCGAAAATGGGAGATATTTATTTTGGGAAAGTTAAAGGTGTAATGTTTCAACAATGTATCTATAGGTTCCATATATATTTGCAAGTTCCACCTCGAAGTTTGTGCAGCCTTCAATTGAAGTGCTGCTGTTGAAAGAATAGGAGTAATTATTTGCTTGTATACTACAATTCTGTGTATGAGAGTTCAAAGGAAAACTTTGGAACAGTTGGAAGGGAAACTAATCAATTCAAGAAAAAAGAAAAAACAAATTATAATCAGTTCGAATTTGGATACCGAGCGAAGAAACAAACTAATAAATTTATTAATATCTTTAATAAGCTAAAGCTACATAATATAAATCAGTTACGAGAATAATGTTATATTTCCTCTGTTTCAAAAATAGTGGCATGTTATGGAACAGTAAAAGAAGAAGAACACTATTACAGAAAAAAGAAAAAAAAAAAAAAAGAAAATTCTTATTGAATTTTAGAATGATATACAATGGGGTAAGATCCCTTTATTTATAGAGAAAGAGTGACTTAGCCACCTAATAACAAACCCCAGAATTTCTCTAGAATATAGACATTTTATAACACTCTCCATTGAATGTCTAAAATAGGCTATGTACTCAGCCCAGTCCAAACATATCGAATCATAAATATCACGAGGACCTCGTCCCCAACTCTGAATCACATACCGAAAATGTATCACACCAATGGAAATTCCTCCACTAGTTCATCTCAGCTGATAAAATCATAACGCTAACTGAACTCTCATCTCGATGGAGTATCAAATCACAACTCGTAAACAAAACATTTAGGGAAATCACATAAAGCTTACCACGAAGAAAAACAAGGACTCACTTCCAGTTTCACCACTATCAAGAATAAAATAACATTGATAGACATGGGCTACTACCCATAGAATCTCCCAACAGGAGCAAACACAAAATGGAGTGCAAAACATGAAACTCACTCACAAATGAAACAACAAATAAGGGAACTCGTCCCGACCAGCAGAACTATAATGAAATATTATTGGTGCCCCTCTGTAACACATCAAAACATATAGCCGGTACTCAGCCCCTCCACATGTAAACACATAGACTGTTTGAGATCGATCGAGCCTTGTGTGGGTCAGATAAATACCCAGCATCGGCATAACCCACAAGATCGGGACTGCAATTATTGCCATAAAATAAGCTCATATCGCTAGTCCCTTTTAGATACCGCAATATGTGTGTGATTCCATTCCAATGTCTCCTTATAGGTGCAGAGTTATATCTTGCTAAGACATTAACTGAAAAAGTTATGTCAGGCCTTGTAGTGTTGGCAAGATACATTAGTGCACCAATTACACTAAGATATGGTACTTCAGGACCAAGTAGCTCTTCATTCTCTTCTTGAGGTCAGGATGGATCCTTATTCACATCAAGTGATCGAACAATCATCAAAGTACTTAATGGATGTGCTCCATCCATATAAAACCGTTTCAGTACCTTTTCTATGTAGGCAGATTGATAAACAAAAATTCCGTTTGCCAAATGTTCAATTTACAAACCAAGACATAATTTTATCTTTTTGAGATCTTTCATCTCGAATTCCTTCTTTAAATAATCAATTGCCTTTTGGAGTTCTATAGGAGTTCCAATAAGGTTTACATCATCAACATATACGGCAAGCACAACAAATTTTGATGTTGTTTTCTTTATAAAAACACATGGACAAATGGCATCATTTATATAACCTTCCTTTAATAGATACTCACTAAGACTATTATACCACATACGTCCTGATTGCTTTAGACCATACAAAGATCTTTGCAATTTGATGTAAAATATTTTGCGGTTCTTTGAATTTTGTGCTTTAGACATTTTAAATCCCTCAAAAATTTTCATGTATATCTCATTATCAAGTGAGCCATAAAGGTAGGCGGTAACTACATCCATTAAATGCATGCCAAGCTTTTCATGGACAGCAAAACTAATGAGATAACTGAATGTTATAACATCCATGACGGGTAAATATGTTTCTTCATAATCGACACCAGGCCTTTGTGAAAATCTTTGTGCAACAAGGTGTGCCTTATATCTTTGTCACTACTACAAAATGGAGCTTTACCGGCAACTATTTAGTGGCCATAAATTAATTACCGGTAATTTATATCCATAACTCAAATATTAGCGGCATATATAGTTTTGTCAGGAAAAACCATATGATTATTGGCAATTAAAAAGAATGGCCAGAAAAATTATAGTACTAAAACTTATCCGAAAGAAGTTTTCATTATTTCATGTTCCCTCCCATTCCTTTTTCTAAAAAAAAAAGGCGCTAACCCATTTCACAAAAAAGAATTGCGAACACTCAAATCCAAGAAGAACTCAAATTCTCCACCGTGCCCAACTATCCCTTCGCTCCCACCATCTTAGGTTGCCGTCACGATGAATCCCAACTCACTACTCTCATTCTTCTCTCTCTCTCTCTCTCTCTCTCTCTCTCTCTCTCTCTCTCTCTCTCTCTCTCTCTCTATCTATCTATAGAGAGAGAGAGAGAGAGAGAGAAATTTCTTGAATTGATGGATCTGTGCAGTTACAGTCCCCTCGGTTGTTGTCACCGTCTTGTTCGTACAATCATATCGCGACTATCGTGGTAAGCTCAATCGCTAAAGAACTTTCGTTATTGATATAACATGTAAAGTATTTGATCTATCTATTAAATAGATGAATCCCAGATCCCTAAATCTAAATGGACTATCTTACATCAATTTTAGCAAAATTTAATTGAAAACTCTATTTTCCCATAATTATTGGTTCAATGGAATCGCATAATGCCTCTCAATTTTTTGTATTTTTCTTCTTTCTTACCTTCAACTACATGAATTTATGATAGCCCTGTAAAATTAATTTTAAGGTGATTTAGAAGTGTACTTATATTTTTTGTTTTGTTGCTTTGCTTTTAACTTTATTTTCTCCCTCAGTTTCAGAATTTTGTGGCTATTGCAATTGCTAATCATTTCACGGATGTGGCTATGATGATAATTGCTGGTAAATTGGTACCTTTCCTACCATACTGAATTATTATACCCATTTCACTTGGCTCGCATAAAATGCTCACAAATGTTCTGTTGTCTTCTTTCTATTGAGATAATAGACAGAATTTTGTAGACAATTTCATGTTGTTAAACCTTTTTTTCGTTATGTTTCGATTAGCAAACTTTGATTACAATGTTCGTAAAAAAAGAGTATTATAGGGTACACATTGTATAATCACTACAATAAAAAAGGTTTTTAACGATTCTTATGAATTGACATTGTTGTTTGCTCAGACTCATTTTCTTTGTTCTTCACAAATCTAAAAATCAAATATCTCATCTAAATAAAATCCCATAGTGCCATGTTCCATATTTCTTATTTCCCTTGTGAATAGGGAGGTGTTGTATCCCATGAGTTTTTTATTCGCATTGTAGAGTGCTAGGTAAAACTTTAAAGTAAGGGAAGTTAGGTGATAATATTGCTTTTTATCCATAAAAAGACTTTACATTTTGCTTGGAACAACTGAAGATCATAGACTCCTAAAAAATGGGATTTTCGTATGCACTCGTTCTGAATTATTAATATGCAATGCATAGTTGCATAATTCTTTACGTTTGGCTATTTTTATTTCCCGCGGTGTATCTCAATAAGTCCTTAGCTTGTGTTTCGAAATGGATGCAACTTCTAAACAGTAGAACTCCTCTTTTTAGGTGATAACATGTAGAGTAATTTTATTGTCAGATTAATTGCCTCTGTTTTATTTTTAATATACTGTTACTTTATGCTGTAAATGATGGTAGGAAGGAGGTATACTTAGAAGTTAGGATAGTATTGTTTAATTGCATTCGATTCTGTCATGTTTAACTAAACCTCTGAGTCGTATGTTCTTTATTTTAATGAGTTCTTGTTCTTTAAGTTACATAGTTGCGATGGTTGTTATGGTGTTGTAGTTACATGTCTTCTTTCTCCACAGTTACTAAAAAAATGACTCATTATTTTAGGTACAAACTATATAATCATAGTTTTATGAGCCTAATTACTAATAGATGATCGGAACCCACGACTCCAAAAGACAATTGCTATGCTTGAGTTCTATATAGAAAGAAATAAATATGTGGAAAATTTATGTTAGAGAATACTTACACTTGATGGAGCATTCACTTGTTCAACGGTGCAAAGATTTGTACATGATCTCAAGCATCTAGGTACGCTATATTTATGATAATGAGTCTCTTCACTAGTAAAATAAATGGTATTTTACTTAATACCTCTTTTATATCGTGTCTCAGTATTAGACTAAATTATGGTGATAGATATATATTTATGATTGACATTAGATGTTTGGTTGTTAAAACTTAAATCCAATCTTTAGGTGCATAATTTTATAGTGTGATTATCTTACGTCAAGTTAACTGTATTAGACTTTAGCCAGATAGAGCCTAATTGTGTAGAAATCTACATATTAACTCATATGAAGTGCAAAGATGATAGATCATTAGGCAAGAAGTCTACATGTGTTGTTGTAAGATTTCTTATGCATTTAATCCTTCAAGTTCTATGAGTTTTCTTAAAATCAGTAAAGTTATTAAAGGTTTCAGATTTCTCTTCCAATTTTTCTTTACTACTTTTTGTGTCTTGTTTTTGCTACTGCTAGCTTACTGCTCGACCAACAACCAACCTTTTGAAGTATTAATGAATAGCAACAAATATCTTTGACAAGTTTATGTTGTTAGTTTCTAGGCTGAAAATAGAAGGCTGATTGTTGTAACTTTGAAATTAGTTAAGGGATAGTTTTTGTCTACTAAATAATAGAAGGATATACCTTAGGTTTGGGTCATAGTTTTAAAGAGGTTTTTAGCCGAAAAATCTCCCCTTCCATGTCCAACTGAATACAATGATCTTTTTACTATGATATTGCTAGTTTCTGAGGGACTAAAATCAGTAGTTTGCCTCTGCTGCTATATAATCTCTTGAACTGCTAAATAAAGTTGTCCTTCACTGAATTCATTGAAATGATTTTCTTATAAGTTGATTTGAAATTCATCATCTTCTTCCTCATGTTAACAAACTCATTTTTGATACTTGTAACATGGAAATATACAAATTATATTAAAAAAAGATGAGATTAACAATACTCACAATGTTCACTTCAAAAGTATATAACCAACAGAATATGTATACCAATGGCAGACAAGTATTGTTTATATAAAATGGTAGCATCTTGAATTCTTGTCAAATGTAGCTCTTTATTTTTTTTCCCACAATGTTACATCTAGGTTGTATTCCAATACTACAAGTCTCATTTGCCACATTAGCCAAGTCTTTTATCTTCCTTTTGTCATACTTTGTTCTTTCTTAAATAAAATATTTTGGTTGTATTCCAATACTATAACTTGATATAGGGAGCTTCAACTTAAGAACGATTTGTCTTATTAGAAACTACACTTCAATATCCTCAACCATGATGAATTTTGTTACCCTAGTTCGCATGCAGCCTCATTTTTTACATTGTTCAATATATTTAGATGTGTAGACTCGTGATGTTTTATACATTACATTCCATCTTTTGACGCATTTATTTTATTTTTTTCAGGTCATTTGTTCAAAAATTTCGCATGTGGAAGATTTCAATATGATGAAGAGTTGCTGAAACTATTTGAAGATATTATTTGATAGGATTAGTTATATCAGTTCATTCAATGCAAGTTTATTTTAAAAGTTGTGACATTAATATTTTAGATTAGTACTTCCTTTGGATTGTGTAGATTCAATGAGATATATTTTGTTTTTTGAATTAATAATATTACGTTTTCTAGTATTTTCCTACCGTTGTTTCCACCAAGATACACTCTTTTACTATTAGCAACATTTAGTTGAATTTACTCGCCATTAAAATAGAATCTGAAGGTCAAAATAAGATATCTACAAGAAGGATACAATATTCATTTTAATTACCGTTAAAACTAATAACGTTTAGCGGCAATTTAATTGAACTTATCGGCTATAAAAATGGACGCTAAAAGATCCTAGTTAGTTTGTTATGGATTTAATTACCGACCAAACGTATTGCCGCAACTAACTGCCTGTAAGACTAACGATCTTTAGCGGCAACAATTTATACTCTTTACCAGCTTTTGTGAGAATGGCTGCCAAAGGCTTTGCCGACCCCCGTATTGCCGGCTAAACACCATAGGCCGGTAAAGGATATAGAGGCTATTGTTATTGCCGCTAAAGACATATTGTATTGCCGCTAAAGCCCCTTTTTGTAGTAGTGTGTACCCCATTGTTCTCATTCCTCTTGCGTACAAAGACCCATTTATAGCCAACAGGCTTAACACAATTAGGTGTCTGGACTAGAGGCCCAAAAACTTCACGTTTCGCAAGTGAATTCAATTCTGATTGGATTGTTCCTTCCATTTTGGCCAATCATATCTTTGCCGACATTCTCCAACATATTGAGGTTCAAGATCCTCATTATCTTTCATAATGCTAGATGCAACATTATATGCAAAGACATAATCCAACATTATATCCAATTGATTCAAATTTTTCTCAATATCAATTGGATTTATTGATAGTTCCTTATTTTCTCGAGTCTCAGGCTCAATGGTTTTCTCATGAATCTCAGAATTTATTAAATCGTGGTTTTCTTCATGAGACTCTTTCGTAGTGTGATTTTGATCATTTATTTTTATTTTTCTAGGATTTCGATCCTTAGAACCCAATGGTCTGCCACGTTTTAGGCGTGCTTTTGACTCATTAGTTGTTACACTAGAAGATTGTCCAATAGGGACATCAATACGGATTGGAACATTCTCTGCAGGGATATGTGATTTTGTTATCCTTTTCAAATTCGTAAATGCGTCTGGCATTTGATTTATTATTCTTTGCAAATGGATAATCTTTAACACCTCTTTTTTACAAATAGAGGTACGTGGATCAAGATGAGACAATGGTGGATTTTTCCATAAAATTTTCCTTTTGGTTTCCCCAATTTCTCCCCCTAATTTTGGGAAAAGGGTCTCATCGAATCGACAGTCTGCAAATCGAGAAATAGATAAATCCCCAGTTAATGTTTCAAGATAGTGAATAATGGAGGGTGGTTCAAACCCAACATATATTCCTAACATTTTTTGGGGATCCATTTTGGTGCGATATGGTGGTGATACATGCACACATACTGTGCATCCAAAAATTCTTAAATGGGATATATTAGGTTCATGACCCAAAACTGATTGCAGTGGGGAATATTTATGATAATTTGTCGGTCTGAGACGAACTAGCATTGCTGCATGCAAAATGGTGTGACCCCAAACAAAAGTGGGCAGTCTCGTTTTCATGAGTAACGGTCTTGCTATCAATTGCAGACGTTTAATTAAAGACTCAGCAAGACCATTTTGAGTGTGAACATGAGCTAAAGAATGTTCTACTTTTATCCCAACTGATAAGCAATGATCATTAAATGTTTGGGACAAAAACTCAGCAGCATTATTAAGTCTAATAGACTTAATTGGATTATCGGGGAATTGCGCCCATAATCGAATTATTTGTGCCATTTATTTTGCAAACGCGAGGTTGCGATATGACAATAGGCACACATGAGACCATCTAGAGGATGCATCTATTAAGACCATAAAATATCTAAATGACCCACTAGGTGGATGAATAGGTCCACAAATGTCCCATTCTATACATTCCAAAAACGCAAAGGACTCAATCCCAACCTTTGTTGGTGATGGTCTAATAATTAACTTTCCTTGATAACAAAAAGTGTAAGAAAATTCATTATTTAAAAGAATCTTTAAATTCTTTAATAGATGCCCATTTGAGTTTTCTATAATTCGTCTCATTATAATTGATCCAGGATATCCCAATTGATCATGCCAAAGTACAAAAGTATTGGAATCAGTAACCTTTTGGATTACAATATAATGTGCCTCAATTGCACTAATTATTGTCCAATACAGACCACAAGATAAAGACGGGAACTTCTCAATAACCCTCTTTTGGCCGAAGATATTCTTGGTAATGATGAGATATTCAAGATTATTCTCATCTATTGTCTCAATATGATATCCATTTCGGCGGATATCTTTAAAACTCAACAAGTTCCTCTTTGTCACGACCCAAATTTTCCTTTGTTGGGTATCGTGATGGCACCTAGTCTTAGGGACTAGGTAAGCCTAACATTTCACTGAACGACAACAATATTAAAAGAATTATAATAGTCTCGATATAGACATCTTGATAGAGTTTACAATTACCCAAAACCAGGTAAATACAAGTCATAAGCTTTACGAAATCTTTCTATCAAATCTAAATACAACTGTCTAGGAATAAGTAAGTACAGTTGAATAGAAATAAAACAGGAAGGTGACTCCGAAGCCTGCGAACGCAGCAACAAGTTACCTTGAGTCTCCCCAGCAATGATCTGCGCAGCTACTAACAATAATAACCTGGATCTGCACACAAAAATATGCAGAAGTGTAGTATGAGCACATCACAGCAGTGCCCAATAAGTATCAAGACTAACCTCGGTGAAGTAGTGACGAGGACTAGACAAGACACCACCGATCTAATAAGTAAAAAAGCATAAATGTATAAATGACCGAAACATAATATCTATCTAAAGATTTTTCAATATAATTAACGATACGATCGAATAATACGAAAAAAAATTCAATAATTACGATCAACGTACAACATAATAGAAATACACAAAGAGAATGGAAAGAATGCAATCCAAATGGCGGGAATCACAACCCAATAAAAGCACTAGCAACTCAGCACTGCATCAATTTATTCACGTCATGCCTTAGCCAATAAACTCAATAAAACTGGTCAAACCTTCGAGTGAAAACCTTTAAATCGTGAGTTTATTTTGAAAACTTAAAGATATAATCATTTCGGAATAGAGAAATTTCTTCTTTGAAACATACTTTCTCTGAATGTATATTTATATATTTTTATAAAGAGAAATCTTTAAAACATAGTCTCTTCAAATACGTGGTATCAAATATACTTTTTCAAATACTGCTCTTTCAAATATCATCAAAATACTTGATGTTCAAATATACTTTCCCAAATACTACTCTTTCAAATATCATTTTTCTGCAAGACAAATACTTTTCAAATATACTTTGGAAATAGAAGTCCTTCAGACATAACTTTTCCTGGAGATAATTGCTTTTCAGCTATACTTTTCAATATATTTATATTCTTCGATCCAAATCTCCTTAATGATAAAACCACCGGAACTCAGTTCGCAACTCAGAATTAGTCATGCAATGCAGTACAGGGGGAACACTCCCGGAATCTCGTCTGTAGTCCCAATTTAAATATGTGATGCAGTACAGGGGGTAGATCCCGGATCTCTGTCTGTAGTCCCAATTTAAATATGCAGTGCAGTACAGGGGGAAAGCTCCCGGATTTCTGTCCGTAGTCCCAATTTAAATATGCAGCGCAGTACAAGGGAAAAGCTCCTGGATCTCTATCCGTAGTCCCAATTAAAATATGCAGAACAGTGCAGTGCAGGGGGAAAGCTCCCGGATCTCGGTCTGTAGTCCCAATTTAAAAATGCAATGCAACCACTGAGAAAAACAACCAAAATGCGACAGAAACAACATATATTGCCACAACCGGCGCAAAATCAAACAAGACCGAATGAAAAGTGCGATGAGCAAATCAATTCAAAGACTTAAATCAGAAAAATGGTGAAAACTCACTCATAAGAAGTAGCCACAGAAAGGAATGCCAAGCACAAAGAGAAAACATCATAACGAGGGGAAAACAAGACAAATATAGCAACGATTCTATATATTCAAGTTCACAACCAAGAAAAACCAAATCATCCCGGCAATGGAATCAACTATAACCAATATCACTTAGACAATTAGCTTCACCGAATAAACTCAGTTTGAACAAATGCTCAGTAAATAGGCAACATCAAAGAATACACATCAACATGGGCGATCATCAATTAAACCTAAGTAGTACTTAAGAGGAGAATCATTTAAATCACAATTTACGACTCACGGGCATGCTTGACCAACGTATAGATATTCAAATTACTTGTTAGACATTTATAGGGCGAGATTATACTAGTTTTAGTCACATAGGCAGCGTATGAAGAAAGATATAGTATAACGGTAGGAAAAACAAAGTCTTCATTTAAGTCAATTAAGATCATATAAGAAACAAGGAATGCTAGGAAATTACTTATAATTTGAGCAGGGAGAGATGAAACTAGAAATCAAGAATTTAAATATACAATTTCAATTCATACGCAGGGAACATAAGGACCTAGAAATCCCTAAAGGGTAATCTATTTGAAAATAAGTCCGAGTACGCATTCGTTACCTCGCGTACGCGACTACAATCCATATAGAAGACCCAATCCTAAGGGGTAGTTCCCCCACACAAGGTTAGGCAAGATACTTACCTTGACTGCGCTAATCAATTAAACCCACGCTCTTGCCACGAGTATCCAACTCCGGGTGGCCCAAATCTAGATAATTCGATTGCATAGTGTAAATATCATCACAAAGAAATAAAATAACTTATAAGTTCGAAGCTAATACGCGAAGTTAGGAAATTCACCTAAAAAGTTCCCGGGGCCCATGTCTCGGAATCGGGTAAAAATTATATTTTCCGGACTCTCATTCGCTCACGAGTCTAAGCATATAAAAATCTCTCAAATCGGAGGTCAAAAACCCAATCAAAACTCAATAATTTGGTCTATGAAGTTTATCAAAATTTTCCCAAATCTTCCACCCAAATTCAAATTCTAAGGACCAGATTTAAGTTAGGAATCAGGGAAATTGATCTAAGTAGGTTAGAAATCAGTTACCCAGGTGCAAAGGCCTTCAAAAATCGCCCTTCCTGAGCTCCAAAATTCAAAATGGTGAAAATAGGCTTAAGCCCTCGAATCTGATATAATTGCTCATCAATATCCGCACATGCGCCCCTGGGACCGCACTTGCGGTCATGTAACGACCCGGTCGGTCATTTTAAGAATTTGCACCCCGATCCCCTATTAATCGCTTCTCTCATGTCTATTTATTTTATTGTAACTTATCGGAGCGTTGAGTGATGAAATCCGGGGTGATTTTGGACACAGTCCATAAAATGTGGAATTTAGTTTTAGAAATCTGGCCGTAGCTAGAGTTGTGTGAAGACGGATCCGGAATGGAATTACGTCGACTCCGTTAGCTCCGTTGGGTGATTTCAGGGTTAGGAGCATGTTCAGAATGTGTTTCCGAGGTCGGTTTTGGATTTAGGCTTGAATTGGCGAAAGTTAGAATTTTGCGTTTTTGGCCGATAGGTGAAATTTTGATGGCGAACTCCGAATGTAATTCCGAAAGCGTCAGTAGGTCTGTAATGTCATTTATGACCTGTGTAGAAAACTTAAGCTCATTCGGATGAGTTTAGACATGTTTCGGCATCGGATGTGAATTCTTGAAATTTCCTAAGTTCTTAGGCTTGAATCTATGCATAATTGATGATTTTGATGTTATGAGATGTGTTTTTAAGGCTAGACCAAGTTTGAACAAGGTATTAAAGTCAGTTGGTAGGTTTGGTTGAGGTCCCGGCGGCCTCAGGGTTGTTTCGGATGCCCAACGGGTGAGTTTGAGAATTTGAGAGCAGCTGAACCATTCTGGTTCTGGTGTGTCACACCTGCGATAGTATTTTTGCAGGTGCGGGCACGTAGGTGCCAAGGGGGTGCCGCAGGTGCGACCCCAAGCCATTAAATGAATTTCCGCACCTGCGATGGTATTTCTGTAGGTACGGGCACGCAGGTGCGACCCCAGGCCATTTAATGAATTTCCGCACCTGCGATTGGGTTTCCGCTAGTGCGGCGCCGCAGGTGCGATCCCAGTGTCGCAAGTAAGAAATATTTTGGCTGTTTATACCAAAAATCCGAGGGTTTGAATCATAATTCCAAAATCGATTGTGAGCTCGAAACTTGGCGATTTTCAGTGGGATAATAAGAGGAGAATCATAGGTAACATTTTCTAACCTTAATCCATTTGTATATCAATAATCTCTATCATTTTCCTCAATCTAATCAATGAAATTGGATGAAAAACCATGAAAATGGGATGAATTTCCCCAAGTAGAAATCTGAGGATTTAGCGAGATTTAGACGTCGAATTTTGTTGATTCTTGTTCGAGTGGGTTCATGAGCGAATGAGTGCTCGGGAAATATAAATTTTACCCGATTTCGAGATGTGGGCCCGGGGGACCTTTTCGACGAATTTCCTAATTTCGCGTTTTAGCTTATATATAATTAGCTATTTTGTTCCCTTGAAGTGATATTTACACCATGCAATCAATTTGAATATATTTGGGCCACCCGGAGTCAGATACTCGTGGCAAAAGCATGGTATTGAGTTGATTAGCGCAGTCAAGGTAAGTGGCTTGCCTAATTCTGTGTTGGGGACTTCCCCTTAGACATTTTTATACTGGTTTTGTTACGTGGACACCGTGTACATGAGGTGACGAGTGCGTACACGGGTCATTGTTGCTAAAATCCTATTTTTACTTCTATGAAATCGCCCATTTTCATTCATATATGACGGTTTCCTATCTTAATTGAGTAGATATCTTAAGAGTAAGCATGCCTACCTGTTCTTACTTGATTTTCCCTTTATTTGCTACTAGTCGCATCATGCTTAGGTAGCTTTACTCTATTCTTGCCTGTTGTTTTCCTGGACTGTTTAATTAAGCCATAATTGACATACTTCGACTTTGCATATTTAAATTGTGACTACAGACCGAGATCCGGGAGCTTTCCCCCTGTACTGCATTTCATATTTAAATTGGGACTATGGACCGAGATCCGGGAGCTTTCCCCCTGTACTGAAATGCATATTTAAGTTGGGACTATAGACGGAGATCTGGGAGTTTTCCCCTCTGTACTGCATAGCATATTTAAATTGGGACTACGGATAGAGATCCGGGAGATTTCCCCGTGTACTGCATTGCACATTTACTGTTGAGTTATATGTTGTGCTGAGCCGATGGATCTCTTTCTGTTATTAGATCTTCCCATTTTCATTAATCATGTTTATCATTGCTTAGCTATATTTCACTGTTTTAAATTGTATATCGACTTGTTTTAAAAATTCAGTAGGGCCTCAACCTGACCTCGTCACTACTTGACTGGGGTTAGGCTTGGCACTTACGGAGTACCGAATGTGGATTACTCACGCCCTTTCCTGCACATGTTTTCCCCATGTGCAGATCCAGGTACCAGCACCCAGTATCGTGGCTAGGAGTAGTTCTAGCAGCAGCTAGGAGACCGCGAGGTAATTTTGCCGCATTTGCAGAATCCCACGAGTCCCCTTCTACTCTAGTATAGGCATAGAAGACTTATATATTTTTCCACTGTTTCATTGTATAGAGATACATTTAGTACAGAGCTTGTGACTATGGTGACATTCCGAGTTTTTGGGAAGTGAAAGTGTATATGCTAAACAGCCAGGTTATATTTACTTGAGTTCTTTTCTGCCTTTATTTTATTGATTCTGTCATTTTTCGCAAATTTTAGGCTTACCTAGTCATAGAGACTAGGTTCCATCACGATACCTTTCGGAGGGTAAAATGAGTCGTGACAAGTTGGTATAAGAGCGTCTAGGTTCATAGGAGTCACAACTCACAAGCCGGTTCATTAGAGTCTCGCAGATCGGTGCGGAGACGCCGTATCTATCTTCGAGAGGCTATGTAACTAGTAAGAACAATCAAATTCTTTGGAATTCCTTATCGTGCTAGTTACTGTCATCAAATTCTTAAACTCTATTCGATTCTTGCTTGAAGATGGTTTGTACCCGCACCGGACGTACTGATGACCCGGCACCCCGAGCCCCCAGTCAAAGCCACCAGAGGCAGGGGTCGGGGCAGGGGACGAGCACGTGGTGCAGCCCGAGCACCGGCTAAAGCAGAGGCAGAGGAGCCCCCAACAGCTACAGTTGGAGGGGCACATGAGGTCCCTACTGTTACTCCAGACCTCCAGGAGACATTGGCTCAGTTCTTGAGTGCCTTCAGTACTCTGTCTCAGGCGGTTCTACTCCCGATAGCTCCAGCTACCTCCCAGGCCGGAGAGGGACACAAACTCCCGCAGCCCATACTCCTGAGCAGACGGTTCATATCGGGCAGGTTTCAGAGTATATTTCTATGCCCCCAGCAGCTCCAGCTCAGCATGAGACTAGGATAGCTGTTCCTGAGGCAGAGCAGCTCCGACTTGAGAGGTACAGAAGTACCACCCACCTGAGTTCAGCAGACTAGCTTCGGATGACGCCTTGTGTTTTCTTGAGGGGTGCCATCGCATTCTGCGCACTATGGGTATTGTGGAGACGAGTGGGGTTTCTTTCACTGCTTTCCAGCTGAGGGGAGCAGCTTATAAGTGGTGGCGTGCTTTTGAGCTGAGTAGCCCGGACGAGGCAGCTTCACTTACTTGGGCTCAGTTTTCTGAGATGTTCTTACTTGAGTTTGTCCCTCAGAGCTTTAAGAATGATTGGCGTGCGGAGTTTGAGCAGCTACGCTAGGGTGCCATGGCTATGTCAGAGTATGCAGTCCGTTTCAGCGATTTAGCTCGCCATGCACCAGCTTTGGTTGTCACTATCAGAGAGAGGGTTCGATGCTTTATTGAGGGACTCCAACTCAGTATTCGGACCAGCATGGCCAGAGAGCTGGAGATCGATATTACTTACCAGCAGGCCGTGAGTATTGCTAGGAGGATTGAGACTATGTTAGCCAGAGACAGGGAGGAGAGAGAGGCCAAGAGGTCTCGAGAGACTGGTCATTTTTCAGGAGCCCGTGCACCAGCAGCACGGTATGGTAGGGGTTTTGTGAGTCACCCTGCTCATTCAGCTCTCCCAGCAGCCAGCGGTTTCCAGCTCCTCCTAGACCTCAAGAGCCTTATTATGAACCACTAGTATCTCAGGTGACTCCTGCTCGAGGTGCTATCACTGGCCAGTCCAATAAGCCAGTTTAGAGTCAGCAGTGGCCGCCACGTCCTCCGAGGGGTTGCTTTGAGTGTGGTGACCCTCAACATATGATCAAGATTTCCCCAGAATGAGGAGGGGCGCACCACCTCATATTTATCAGGGTGCACCACCTCAGACTTATCAGGGTGTACCCTCTCATACTTATCAGGCCCCACGTCTTCCACCAGGTCCTCCAGCTATTCTTCCAGACCCAGCTGCTACCCCACCACCTCAGGCAGCTCGAGGTGGAGGTCGGGGAGGTTGAGGTCGCCCTAGAGGGGGAGGCCAGTCTAGGTACTATGATCTTCCAGGTCGGTCCGAGGCTATTGCTTCAGATTCAGTCATTACAGGTATTGTTCCCGTTTGTCATAGGGATGCATCGGTATTGTTTGACCCAGGCTCTACCTATTCATATGTGTCTTCCTATTTTGCTACACATCTGGGGATAGCCCGTGATTCTTTGAGTTCCCCTATTTATGTTTCTACTCCGGTGGGAGATTCTCTTATTATGGACCGTGTATATTAGTCATGTTTGATTGCTATTAGTGGTTTTGAGACCAGAGCTGATTTACTACTACTCAGTATGGTAGATTTCGATGTTATATTGGGTATGGATTGGATGTCTCCCTATTATGCTATTCTTGATTGTCACGCCAAGACCGTGACGCTTGCTATGCCAGGATTTCCGAGGTTAGAGTGGAGAGGCTCCTTAGAGTATACTCCCCACCCAGTCATTTATTTTCTTAAGGCTCAGCGGATGGTTGAAAAGGGGTGTGATGCATATTTGGCTTATGTGAGAGATGTTAGTGCTAAGACCCCCTACAGTTGAGTCAGTTCCATTTGTCAGTGACTATTCTAATGTATTTCCAGCTGATCTTCCGGGTATGCCACCCAATAGAGACATTGATTTCGGCATTGACTTGTTGCCGGGCACTCAGCCCATTTCCATTCCTCCTTATCGCATGACTCCTCCTGAGTTGAAGGAGTTAAAGGAGAAGTTACAAGAGTTTCTTGAGAAGGGATTCATCAGGACCAGTGTATCACCTTGGGGCGCTCCGGTATTATTTGTGAAGAAAAAGGATGGGTCGATACATATGTGTATTGACTACCGACAGCTGAATAAGGTGACAGTGAAGAATATGTAGCCATTGCCTCGCATTGATGATCTATTTGACCAGTTATAGGGTGCTAGGGTGTTCTCCAAGATTGATCTACGTTCTGGGTATCATCAGTTGAAGATTCGGGAATCGGATATCCCGAAGACTGCCTTCGGGACTAGATATGGCCACTATGAGTTCCTTGTTATGTCATTTGGGCTGACCAATGCCCCAAAAGCCTTCATGCACTTGATGCACGACATATTTAGGCCTTATCTTGATACTTTCTTCATTGTGTTCTTTGATGACATTCTGGTATATTCTAGGTCCCAGGAGTACCATGAGCAGCACTTGAGGATCGTGCTTCAGACATTGAGGGAGAAGAAGTTATATGCCAAGTTTCCTAAGTGTGAATTTTGGCTTGATTCTGTGGCATTCCTAGTCCAAGTGGTGTCTTCGGATGGGATCAAGGTATATCCGAAGAAGGTGGAGGCGGTACAGAGTTGCCTAGACCATCCTCAGCTACTGAGATTCGCAGTTTCCTCGATTTGGCTCGGTATTATTTCCGTTTTGTGGAGGGATTTTCATCCATTTCAGCATCTATGACCAGACTGACCCAGAAGGGTGCATCCTTTATATGGACTGAGGAGTGTGAGGAGAGCTTTCAGAAGCTCAAGACAGCCCTGACTACAGCTCCTGTGTTGGTTTTGCCTACCAGTTTCGGGTCCTATACAGTTTATTGTGATGCTTCGAGGATTGGCTTGGGAGCGGTGTTGATGCAGGATGGTAGGGTGATTTCCTACGCGTCCAGACAGCGTAAGGTCCATGAGAAAAACTAACATGTTCATGATCTCGAGTTAGCAGCGATTGTTCACGCCCTAAAGATATGGCGTCATTATTTATATGGTGTTCCCTGTGAGATATTCACAGATCACCGGAGTTTGCAACACATATTCAAGTAGAAGGATCTAAATTTGCGCCAGCGTAGGTGGTTGGAGTGGCTAAAGGACTATGACATAACCATATTATATCACCCAGGGAAGGCCAATGTGGTGGTCGACGCCTTGAGTCGCCGGGCGGAGATTTTGGGGAGTTTGGCATACCTTCATGCAGCTGAGAGGCCTCTAGCCTTAGATGTTCAGTCTTTAGCCAGTCAGTTCATGAGATTGGACCTTTCTGAGCCTTGTCGGGTATTAGCTTGTGTGGTTGCTTGATCTTCCCTTCATGACCGTACCAGAGAGCGCCAGTATGATGATCCCCACCTTTTGGTTCTTCAGGATAGAGTCCAGTGGGGTGATGCCAGGGATGTAACTATAGGAGATGACGGGGTGATGAGGATGCAGGGTCGTATCTGTGTGCCCAATGTGGATGGGCTTTGGGAGTTGATTCTTGAGGAGGCCCATAGTTCACTGTATTCCATCCATCCGGTTACTACGAAGATGTACCAGGATCTGAGACAACACTATTGGTGGCGAAGGATGAAGAAAAATATAGTGGAGTTTGTAGCCAAGTGTCTCAACTGTCAGCAAGTCAAATGTGAGCATCAAAGATCGGGAGGGTTACTTCAGCAGATTGAGTTTATAGAGTGGAAGTGGGAATGGATCACCATGGGCTTTGTGGTCAGACTTTGAGGAAGCACGATGCTATTTGGGTAATTGTGGATCGACTGACAAAATCATCCCATTTCATTCCAGTACTGACTACATATTCATCAGAGAGGTTGGCTGGGATTTATATAAGAGAGATTGTTCGCCTCCACGGTATTCCAGTATCTATCATTTCAGATAGAGGTGTTTAACCAAAGAATTAGATCCTTTGACTAAAGCTATTTCTAGGATGAATACGGGTTACTGATAATCAAGGAAATAGAGAAAAATAAATAATAGACAATATTACAGAAATATAGAAAAGCAAAGTAGATTGTATTTGAGAATCAAATGCCTTTACAAGTTGTATTCCCCTCCCTTATATAGGAGATTCCTTGATATAACGTACAACTCTTGCTATGGTTGCTTATTAATGACTAATTATGACATTAATGAGGCGTTACAAAGGACAATTGTAATTGGGGTACGGTTACATAACGTTTGAGTAATCAATTGTGGGTTCTTGAATCTGCCCGTAGCTTTGTCTAGATTCATTCTGACCGTGCCTCTTCCCCGTTTTGATCAGGCTGAGTTTCCCGTGGCTGATAAGCTCGAGGGTTTATTGAATCGTGCCTCTTTGTTCTGTACCTCTTCAAAGAATCACATCCAGCTGTCGCGTTCTACTGTGTCCACGTAACTGGCTGAGTTTTCAAAAGCTGGCTTACGTGTGAAACTCTCTTTTACCAATACAAGAGGTACACAGTTCACTTCACAGTTCTGGAGAGCCGTTAAGCAGGAGTTAGTCACCAGGGTAGAGTTGAGTACAGTTTTTCACCCTCAGATATACGGGCAGCCCGAGCGCATGATTCAAATTCTCGAGGATATGCTTCGTGCCTGTGTGATAGATTTTGGAGGGTCATGGGATCAATACTTGCCTCTTACAGAGTTTGCTTATAACAACAGCTACCAGTCCAGCATTCAGATGGTGCTGTATGAGGCTTTGTATGGTAGGCGGTGCAGGTTTCCCGTGGGATGGTTTGAACCGGGCGAGGCTCAATTGTTGGGTACAGACCTGGTTCAGGATGCCCTGGACAAAATGAAGGTGGTTCAGGAGAGACTTCGCACAGCATAGTCCAGGCAGAAGAGCTATGCGGACCGGAAGGTTCGTGACTTGGAATTTATGTCTGGTGATCGGGTATCGCCTATGAAGGGCGTCATAAGGTTCGGGAAGAAAGGAAAACTGAGTCCGATATTTATTGGCCCTTTTGAGGTGTTGCGACGCGTTGGGGAGGTTTCTTATGAGATAGCCCTGCCTCCCAGCCTAGCAGGGGTTCATCCAGTGCTCCACGTCTCTATGCTCCGGAAGTATCACGGTGACCCGACTCATGTCTTGGATTTCAGCGCAGTTCAGTTGGATAAGGATCTATCATATGTTGAGAAGCCTGTGGCTATATTGGACAGGCAGGTCAGAAAGCTCAGATCAAAGAATATCGCCTCAGTTAAGGTTTAATGGAGGGGTCAGCCAGTCGAGGAGACGACTTGGGAGATCGAGCAGGATATGCGGAGTCAGTACCCCCATCTTTTCCCAGCTTTAGGTATGTTTCTATGCTTGTCCGAGGACGAACGATTTTCTTAAGAGGGGGAGGATGTAACGACCCGGTTGGTCGTTTTAAGAAGTTGCGCCCCGATCCCCTATTAATTGCTTCTCCCATGTCTATTTATGCTATTGTAACTTGTTCGAGCGTTGAGTGATGAAATCCGGGGTGATTTTGGACACATAGTCCATAAAATGTGGAATGTAGTTTTAGAAATATGGCCGTAGCTAGATCTGTGTGAAGACGGATCCGGAATGGAATTTCGTCGACTCCGTTAGCTCCGTTGGGTGATTTCGGGGTTAGGAGCATGTTCGGAATGTGTTTCCGAGGTCAGTTGTGGATTTAGGCTTGAATTGGCGAAAGTTAGAATTTCGGCGATTTCGGCCGATATGTGAAATTTTTATATCGGACTCGGAATGGAATTCCGAAAGCGACAGCAGGTCTGTAATATCATTTATGACGTGTGTGCAAAACTTGAGGTCATTCAGATGAGTTTAGACATGTTTCGACATCGGATGTGTCTTCTAGAAATTTCCTAAGTTCTTAGGCTTGAATCTATGCATAATTGATAATTTTGATGTTATAAGATGTGTTTTTAAGGCTCGACCAAGTTTGAACAAGGTATTAGGGTCAGTTGGTAGGTTTGGTTGAGGTCCCGGGGGCCTCGGGATTGTTTCGGATGCCCAACGGGTGAGTTTGAAAATTTGAGAGCAGCTTCTCGTTCTGGTGACTCGCACCTGTGATGGTATTTCCGCAGGTGTGGGCACGCAGGTGCGAAGGGGGTGCCGCAGGTACGGCCCCAGGACATTTAATGAATTTTCACACCTGCGATTGGGTTTCCACAGGTGCGGCACCGCAGGTGCGATCCCAGTGTCGCAGGTGAGAAATATCTGGGCTATTTATACCAAAAATCCGAGGGTTTGAAATTCATAATTTCAAAATCGATTGTGAGCTCGGAACTTGGCGATTTTCAGTGGGATTTGAAGAGGAGAATCATAGTTAACATTTTCTAACCTTAATCCATTTGTATATCAATAATCTCTATAATTTTCCTCAATCTAATCAATGAGATTGGATAAAAAACCATGAAAATGGGATGAATCAAGTAGAAAACTGAGGATTTAGGGAGATTTAGACGTCGGATTTTGTTGATTCTTGTTCGAGTGGGTTTCATGAGCGAATGGGTGTTCGGGAAAATATAAATTTTACCCGATTCCGAGACGTGAGTCCGGGGGACTTTTTGGGCGAATTTCCTAATTTCGCGTTTTTGCTTATAAATAATTAGCTATTTTGTTCCCTTGAAGTGATGTTTACACCATGAAATCGATTTGAATAGATTTGGGCCACCCGGAGTCAGATACTCGTGGCAAAAGCGTGGTATTGAGTTGATTAGCGCAGTCACGGTAAGTGGCTTGCCTAATTCTGTGTTGGGGTTCCCCTTAGGCATTTTTATACTGGTTTTGTTACGTGGACGCCGTGTACGTGAGGTGACGAGTGCGTACACGGGTCATTGTTTCTAAAATCCTATTTTTACTTTCATGAAATCGCCCATTTTCATTCATATATGATGGTTTCCTATCTTAACTGAGTAGATAGCTTAAGAGTAAGCAGGCCTACCTGTTCTTACTTGATTTTCCCCTTATTTGCTACTAGTCGCATCATGCTTAGGTAGCTTTACTCTATTCTTGCCTGTTGTTTTCCTGGACTGTTTAATTAATCCATAACTGACATACTTCTGCTTTGCATATTTAATTGGGACTATGGACCGAGATCCGGGAGCTTCCCCTGTACTGAAATGCATATTTAAATTGGAACTACAGACTGAAATCCGGGAGTTTTCCCCCTGTACTGCCTAGCATATTTAAATTGGGACTACGGACTGAGATCCGAGAGCTTTCCCCGTGTATTTCATTGCGCATTTACTGTTGAGTTATATGTTGTGCTGAGCCGATGTCTCTCTTTCTGTTATTAGATCTTCCCATTTTCATTAATCCTGTTTATCATTGCTTAGCTATATTTCACTGTTTTAAATTGTATATCGACTTGTTTTAAAAACTCAGTAGGGCCTCAACCTGACCTCGTCACTACTTGACTGGGGTTAGGCTTGGCACTTACAGAGTACCGAATGTGGAGTACTCACGCCCTTTCCTGCGCATGTTTTCCCCATGTGCAGATCCAGGTACCAACACCCATTATCGTGGCTAGGAGTCGTTCTAGCAGCAGCCAGGAGACCGCGGGGTAATTCTGCCGCGTCTGCAGAATCCCACGAGTCCCCTTCTACTCTAGTATAGGCATAGAAGACTTATGTATTTTTCCACTGTTTCATTGTATAGAGATACATTTAGTACAGAGCCTGTGACTATGGTGGCATTCCGGGTTTTGGGAAGTGAAAGTGTATATGCTGAGCAGCTACGTTATATTTACTTGAGTTCTTTTCTTCCTTTATTTTAATTATTCTGTCATTTTCCGCAAATTTTAGGCTTACCTAATCATAAAGACTAGGTGCTGTCACGATACCTTTCGGAGGGTAAAATGGATCGTGACAGGTCCCGCACCTGCGGAAATACCATCGCAGGTGCGAAAACCCACTAAAAGGCCTGGGGTCGCACCTGTGGTCAAATGGCCGCACCTGCGGCTCCGCATCTACGGAAAACAAACCGCATCTGCGAGGACTGGGGGATTCTGCCAAGTCCGCACCTGCAAGCTCCTCGCTGCATCTGCGGAAGGTCCATCGCATGTGCAAGACACTAGAACCAGCAATGGTTCAGCTGTCTTCCAAGTTCTAATATCATCCGATGGGCATCCGAAACATACCCGAGGCCCCTAGGACCCCGTCCAACCACACACACAAGTCATATAACCTAACACGGACTCGCTCGAGGTTTCAGACCACATAAAAGAATACTAAAACGATGAAATAAACTAAAAATTCATGAAATTCCTCAAAACTTCTATAAACGTTAAGTTTTGCATTTAAGGTCCGAATCACGTCAAACTAAGTCCATTTCTTATCAAATTTTACAGATAACACATATAAATCATATCAAACCTGTATCGGGCTCCGGAACCATAATACGGGCCTGATATCACAGGTTTCACCTCAAATTTTATTTTCAAAAACCTTTATATTTTTCAGAAAATAATTTTCTTTAAAAATTCATTTCTCGGACTTGGGACCTCGGAATTCGATTCCATGCATATGCCCAAGTCCCATATTTTTCTACGGACCCTCCGGGACCATCAAATCACGGGTCCGGGTCCGTTTATCAAAAACATTGACTGAAGTCAACTTTATTCAAATTTCTAATACAAAAAATTATTATTTTTATTAATTTTTCGCATAAAGGCTTCCCAGCTACACGCTCGGGATGTACACGCAAATCGAGGTAAGATAGAAGGAGGTTTTCACAACCTCGGAACACAGAATTAGCTAGAATATATGGGATGACCTTTTGGGTCATCACACTCTTGGACTTGGAGGAGAACATAGTATTTTCTATGATAAGTATTGTTCCCTTAGGCAGAGTTATAGTAGCTCTTCGAGAGCCTTCAATTAATTTACTACTACCAAAAATTGTAGTAACGTCTGCCTTACACATACTTAAATGAGAGAAATATTTCCTCTCTTTGAATATTGTATGTGTCGTACATGAATCAACTAAGCAAATATTTTTACAATTAAATATTAATCCAAGTTTGCTTTGTGAGGTATCCATATTTGCTTTCCATGGTTTGACATAAAAAAAGGTATACAAATAAATATTAGTATTTTCAGATATAAAGAAAAATAAACAAAGTTAAATTTTTCGAGCGAATTCTTGTTATAATACAAATAATTAAGAAGCTAAAAAAATACAATTATAAATACATTACACATGTGATTAATACAATTATCAACCATGTACGCAATTTTAGAATTCGATCATGTAGGCAGTTTTGGAATATAGTAGAAACTCACATTAAATGCTTCAGGAATTCCAATAATCGTCGTTGAAAATGAGTATTCAAAGTCAGTTGATGGTAAAACAAAACAAAAACAAAAGTAAAAAAAAAATTGGGACCAAGTGAGTTACTAGTGTGACTTTCACCGCTGCGACGTTGCCTTTGGCGGTGTTTTAATTCGAATGTTGATTTTGTTTTTGTTAAATTCTTGTTTCAGAAAGAAAGAAAAAGAATAGACTGTTTTCAGAAAGAAAAAAAATTATAGTTTGCACGTGCAATAAATACTAACATTGTTTCATAAAACAAATAAAGCTAATGACTACTATTCATGTAAAGAACTGTGATTACAATATATTTATTCATTAACTATTATGAATAGGCAAAAATAAAGATTAAACTAATCAATCATCTTTAATCACGGATCCATCACTGATCAAGTGGTCTATTTTTCCATCAGGGTACTCAAAGAAGTCTGCCACATCCAAGTGGGTGATGTCAAAATCATTGTCAATGACAAAATTGGCTTTAGGACTTTTATTCTTTAGAGATGCTTGATAAGGCTCAACCAAATGTCTTGGTACACGACAAATATTTGTCCAATGCCCTTTTCCACCACAATGATAACATTCGGATTCTGAACCATTTGCTTTTGGCTTCTCATTTTTCCCTTTCCACTTTTAGTGATTATTTTTCTTTGGGGGTGATTAACACCAGGAAATTCCTTCCTTGTCCACGGCTACGACTACGACCATGACCACGAATAGGGTCACGGCCTATTTCACGCTTAGCATAATGGGAATACACCTCATTCACTTCAGGCAATGGTGTAGACCCAGTAGGTTGATTTTCGTGATTTCTCATGAGCAAGTCATTATTTCATTCATCCACAAGGAGAAGAGAAATCAACTCAGAGTACTTCTTGAAACCTTTCTCTCGGTATTGCTGTTGCAAGACCATATTGGAGGCATGAAACGTTGGGAACGTTTTCTCAAACATATCATAATCAGTGATAGTATCTCCATAGAGTTTTAATTTATAAGTAATTCTGAACATTGCAGAATTATATTCAAAAATAGACTTAAAGTCTTGGAGCCTCATATGAGCCCAATCATATCGTGCTTGTGGAAGGGTGACCAACTTTAAGTTGTCATATCTTTCCTTTAAACCATTCCACAAAACAAGTGGATCTTTGATTGTGAGATATTCTATTTTCAATCCTTCATCAAGGTGATGGCGCAAGAAAATCAAGGTCTTAACACAGTTTTGGATAGATGCTTTATTTTTATCTTTAATGGTGTCTCCAAGACCCATTGTATCTAAATGGATTTCAACATCCAACACCCATGTCATATAGTTCTTGCCCGAAATTTCAAGGGCAACAAACTTTCTTTTCATAATGTCATTCATAATTAAAAAGAGGAGAAAAATTATACCTGAATCTTCTCAAAGAGCTTCTTGAGATGGTAGAATCTCGTGTTGATAACGTGTTATGAAACAATAAAAGAAGAAGAACAATATTGCAGAGAAAGAGAGAGAGGAAATTCTTATTGAATTTTAGGATGATTTACAATGGGGTAAGACCCCTCTATTTATAGGGAAAGAGTGACTTAGCCACCAAATAACAAACCCTAGAATCTCTCTAGAATACATACATTCACCATAAATGGAATTCTATTTATAACATGGCACCAATTTTTTAAAAAATTATTTCAAAAAGGATTGGTATTTTTTAATATTTCTTTAATAAGAATTTGCAAACACACTAATGCTATGGTGGGTTGCAGACCACAAGTTTCAAATGTTTTATGGTAACACAAAATATTATGACTTATTTAAGATCACATATTTAAAAAAAAAATTCTTTATTAAAGTTTGTATCGAGTCAAACTAAGATAATCTTTTTGAAAATGAGGGAATATTAGTTAGTGTTGATGGGGTACCTTTAAAGAGGAGGAAATTTATTCCTCATTGAAAAAATAAAGAAAGAAAGAAGTGTTTATAAATATCTTTTTGTCTTATATCATTTGAATATTTTGAAAGATGTTTTGGAGAGAAATTAGAATTTGACAATATTATTAATAGTTAAGATTGAAAGTGGGCACGTCAGCTAATTAAGTAGTCCGAAATTAATAGTTTTAGTCATCTATTTATTTTACTATTTAATAAGTACGTTCTTTAATTATTATAACATTTTAACAGTTTATTTAAATTGAAAAGGTGACTATTAATTTTTTAAAAAGGTGCATGTTGGCCTTGCCTTTCCAAAACGGATTACAACACAGAAAGCAACAAATTTCCATCTTCTTCTCTTACCGCTATCTACAATTCACATAATTCGTTTTAGTGGAAAGTCGAATTAATTGTTGGAGCTCGAATTTCATAGGCTTTATAAAATCCTGGACGAATTCTGCCATAACTCCTGCAGTAGTGAAAGTGAGAAGCTTAAATTCTTTAAGAACAGCGACTACTCTATCAAGCACATGATTATTTCGTCCCTATATTAAAAAACTTTTTCTAACAATAAACTCCATTTCTTTGAGTATAGTTCCCAAAATTAACAGTGGATTTGATCATTTCTAGAAAATATTTATCCCTTCAATAAATATTTCTGAGAGGATGATATCGTATACCTTGCTCTTGAGAAGCTTGACAACAAGAAAATGTTCTTTCTCCGCTTCGAAATCTTTGTATCCACTTTTTTCTTTACTAATTTGAGACCTTATTTGATGCTTAATAGCTCTGTAATGGAACAGGATATAGATTTCCATTTAACATGAGTATTTCAACATTCACTTTCCTTTTTTAAAGTACTTTCACAAGTAATAGAAATTCTAATTCTTTTTATTATTGATGAGGATGGATTTGACTATTAATCTTTGTTATTTATTGGTGCAAAATTTGGATATGCCTCGTCAAAAAGTATATACTGACGAGCTCTGGGCGTATATGATTTTTCTGGTCGTACACTGGCAAATTATAATAAAGTTTAAGATATCGTTCCATAGAGATTGGAACCACTCAGACTACAAATTCATATTATCTTTGTCACTATTTGAAATAATCAAATTGGTAAAGAGAGAGTTGTTGGAAAAAATAGTAAAATAAAAGCAATAAATATTTATAGTTTTATAATAAAAGATAGAGGTTGGGATATTGCGAATCAACAAGATAAAATCATTATAATAAAATCAAAATTTTATTATTTATTTCTCTATTTACTGAAATGATCGCTTATTTCTAATTTAACCAAATCACATACAAGTATCTAATTAATAGCACATCTTTCGATTAATGTAGTTAATCGATTAATAGTTAAATTGCGACCTTGTTTAAAGAATAGACCACTTACATTTAAGACAAGCACTCCACATAACAACAATATATAAATAACACCACTTGCGCTTAAATTATTAATTTATTGACAGTTAGTGACATTAAACATATCGACTAATAACACCTCTTTCAATTAGTGCAGTTAGCCAATTAAAGTGATGGCTTCAAACAAGAAGTATCTTAGTTGAGTGCACCAAGTGAGAAAGCCTCTTTCGATTAGCCTTGGTGATCAATAAACTTGTTTAGAGCTTTCTCTTCTCCAGAATAAGAAATAAAATAACAAGACAAAGATTTTTGGTAAGTGTATATAACTATATCAAATAATAGATATAATTAATATCAAATACCTTGGGGTATAAAGATGATAAAGAGAAAATCTCAGCATAAAAACATAATAGAATTAAGATAATTATTATAACACTTTTATAGCTTCATCTAGTACACCAGCCAAAGAAAATTATTCCATTACGGGGAAAAGATAAAAAAGAAAAATACAATCCTACGATAACAGAAATAACTTCTAAAACAAAAACAAAGCCAATATTAAAGTTGACATTCTCTGCAAAAGAAAATAATTCTCTCTTCCACTGAAAGGTCATGCCTCTTTATAGAAAATTATGCCCGCAAAATATCTAGGGATGTCATCCTTGAATTGAATTGGGGACGATATCCCTAACTCTTGAATCAATTTCTTCCATGTGTCTTTATCCACGGATAACATTCTTAGAATCGAGGATGACATCCTTAGATTGGGGATACTATCCTTGGGCTTTTTGCCGTCTCTGCTTGAACAATCTTCTTTTTTCTCTTTTTATTTTATTTTCTTTTCCTGCAAAATTTATTAATAGCTTATACAAATATTGTACAAAAAGTTATATACATAAATAAAGTATTTATTTATTTAATATAATATATACCTAAAAACATATATAATATATACTTATCATATACATAGATCTAACGCTTCTGCTCAATTTGGTATGGATTTAGTGCAAATGTTGGATCTACCTAATAGGCTATATCTATCATCTTATTAATTTAGATTTTATTTAGCGATGAAAACATTAGATCCATCTTGTCCTTTTTTAAGTATATAAAAACTTGTCCAACAACTATCAGGGCCAAGCTTTATAACGACTTGGCGCAATAGGCTTTAAAACAACTTGGCCCAAGCTTTATAACGATTTGGCCCAATAGACTTTAAAATGACTTGGCCCAATAAGATTTATAATGATCTGGCCTTAAAACCTTTATACCTTGGCCCAATAAGCTTTATAATGGTCTGGCCTAATAACGTTTATGACATGGCCCAAGAACCTTTACCTGGACCATCTACAACCTTAACCCTCCTTAACCCTAACCTTTCTTATTTCACTGATGTGATGACTCAAAAGGTTATCCTGCGTAATTGTAGCTAAATCTATATCCTGAGGCCATGAAAGCCTCATTTTATCTCACCTAGATATGCGTGCGCAGCCGGGCGTGTAGCCGGGAAGCCGTTATGTGGAAAATTGATAAAATGATGTTCTTATAATAATTATTTAAATAAAGTTGACTTTGGTCAATATTTTTGGTAAACGGACCCGAACCCGTGATTTGACGGTCCCGAAAGGTCCGTAGAAAAATATGGACTTGGGCGTATGCCCGGAATCGAATTTCCGAGGTCCCAAGTCCCAAGTCCCAAGTCCGAGAAATGAATTTTTAAATAAAACTTTTTTCTGAAAATAATAAAGACTTCGGAAAATGAACTTTGATGTGAAATCTGTGTTACAGGGCCCGTATTATGGTTCCGGAGCCCGGAACAGGTTCAATTTGTGTTATGTGAGTTATCTGTAAAATTTGGTAAGAAACAAACTTGGTTTGACGTGTTTCGGATCAAAATTGGAAAATTTAGAAGTTTATGAAGTTTGAGAAAATTCTATAGATTTTGGAGTTTAATTTATTATTTTTGAAGTTATTTTGGTGGTTTTATTACCTGAATAATTCCGTGGGATGATTTTGAAGTCCTGCGTATATTTGGTTTTGAGCCCCGAGAGCTCGTGTAAGTTTCGGGTAGGCGTCGGGGTGATTTAGGGTTAGAAAAATATCTAGTGTTCTGCTGTTTCTGGTGTTCTGTGATTTACCCTCCGCGATCGCGGTGTAATTCACGCGATCGCGATGTAATTCACGCGATCGCGATGTTCATATGGCTGGGGGTTGGGAAATTACCTTACGCGAACGCAGGGCCTAGGACGCGATCGCAGAGCCTGGGGGTAGTGCTCTACACGACCGCGAGAGGCCTCACGCGATCGCATAGCGTTAAAGGGATCTGGGGGTTGGGTAGCATATTACTCTACGTGAACGCGGTCGTTTGGTCGCGATCGCGAGGGTCATTGTCCAGTACTCTCCGCGATAGCACTCATTTCTTCGCGATCGCGTAGGTCATTTCCAGTGATTTAAATGACCCCAAAACAGAATACTATTACGGGATTTTTCATATTTTCACCATTTGCTCCTTCTCCAAACCCCATAGGCGACTTCCAAGCTAGTTTTCCACCATAACCACTTGGGTAAGTAATCCTAACTCTAATTTTTTCCATTTTTCTTCATCAATCACTAGATTCTAGGTCAAAAAACATGAAATCAAAGGTAGAAATTGGGGGTTTTGGGGTAGAGTTAGGGCTTTTGGAATTTTTGAGAATTCAACCTCGTTTAGGGGTCAGATTTCAAAAAAAATTATATATTCGGGCTCGTGGGGGAATGGGTGATCAGGTTTTGGTCCGAACCTCGGGTTTGGACCAAGCGGGCCCGGAGTCGAATTTTGGTATTTTTGGAAGAATGATGCGAAATGCATAATTAGGCGTTGAGATCGAATTATTGAGTTATTATTGATATTGTTGAGTCGATTATGTCTAGATACTATCGTTTCAGAGTTGGATTCGAGAGGGAAAGTAGTGCTAGAGGCATGACTTGCATTTTTGGAGCCGAGGTAAGTGTTTGGCCTACCTTAGCTTGAGGGAAAAGGTATAGAGTCTTATTTGCTATGTGTATTTCATGTCCAACGTATAGGTGAGGTGACGGGTACCTATATGTTGTGGTCAAGCATGCCCGTGAGTCAAATTTTATGAGTTATTTAATGTTCTTTGATATTCTCTTTGTTATGAATTATTGAGAACCTTGGAAGTGGTACCTTGAGGTTATTTCATGACGTAGAAAGTTATTGACTATGTGTTTGGTCGAGGTTTTACTGTTGATATTATACTTCTGAGTGAGATTGGTTATAGCTGAGTCCCTTGCCGGGACAATATAATTTTGTTGATTATTTCTGTACATTTGAAATGTCGTATTGTTAAAATTTCATAGCAATTGTTGCTTTTATATTCATTATGCACGAGGGGACAAGAGTGATTATTTATGCACGAGGGGACATTTCGTGCCGAGTGATTATTATTTATGCACGAGGGGACATTCCGTGCCGAGTGACTTTATTATTTATGCACGAGGGGACATTCCGTGCAGAGTGATTGTGAGGCTATGCACGAGGGGTCATGCCTTGCCTTCTCCTGTCTATTTTACTTGTTTCGAGTTGTTACTTCCTGTTTTACTTCTACATTCCAGTTAATACTTGATTCTACTGTTTTAGCAATTGTTGCCCCTTTTATCCCCAACATGTTCTTCCCCGTAGTTGTATTTTGTTGTTTATTTCCTGCTATATTATTGAACTGCACAGGTAATATTTGTTGTCGTGTCCTAGCCTCGTCGCCACTTCTCCGAGGTTAGGCTCGGCACTTACTCAGTACATGGGGTCGGTTGTACTAATGCTACACCTGCACTTCTTTATGTTGTGCAGATTACCGGACCCAGTGGACATCGTTAGGGGGATTATCCTTCAGTCCATTTCAGACGACACCGAGGTAGTTCCGCAGGCGTTCGTGGATCTCGGCGTCACTGTCTATCTTTCATTCTATCATCTATGTGTTTCCAGACAGATATATCATTTTATTTCAACCGTTGTCTTTAGCTAAATCTTAGACTGGTTCGTGAGATTGTGACTCCATTTTTGGGTTTTATACGTAAAGGGATTTCGTCATTATTGGCTATTTTTATTTAGATTTTGTTAAGCTTCCATATTTTATCTCAATTATCTAGTAAGTGTTTATTACTTTCACTTGTTAATAAATCAATTCAGTCAACACGTTGGCTTGCCTTGCAGGTGCAACGTTATGCGCCATCACGGCCCGAAGGTGGGATTTCGGGTCGTGACAACTGATGTCTCTCCCTTTATCTTTTGGAATTTTGGAAACGAGGTGTGTCCTCCCTTTAGAAACTCTTGTGGAAATTCTGTTGTTTGAGAAGATGACTTGTCCTCTATGTGCTTCAAATGGACGGGAGTGTGGCGACTATGTTTTAACTGTATTTTGATGCGCGCATTTAGGATTTTCAGCGACTGTGTTACATTTATAGGTATAATGTTCTCTAAAACAAGGTTGATAATATTCACAAACTAGGGATGGGATTAAATATGTATGATGTTGCATCTTATTGGATCAACGAAAAAATTCGTGAAGTTAATAATTTGGGTGCTTGATGTGCTCGGATTGAGGGGTATTATGTTTTCCTGCAGTTGAATGTGATTTAAATCTTTCGTATTTAGTTATAATATGTTTTATTAGATCTATTTGTGTTTCTAATTTCAGGAGAATCAAAAGTCCTTTTTTTCTTTATTAAAGTTTGTGTCAAATCAAAATAATACAATTTTTTTAAACGGATGGAATATTAGTTAGTGTTGACAAGCTAACTTTTAAGCGGAGGAAATTTGTCCTTCATTGAAAAAATAAAGAAAAAATAAGTATTTATCAACACTTCTTTGTCTTATATGGTTTGAATATTTTGAAAGATGTTGTGGAGAGAAACTAAAATTTGGCTATATTATTAATAGTCAAGATTGGGCACGACGTCAGCCAATTAAGTAGTCCGAAATTAATGTTTTTAGTCACCTATTATTTTGTTATTTTAACAAATATGTTATTATATTATTAAAATGTTTAACAATTTATTTTAATTGAAAAGGTGATTATTAATTTTTTAACAAGACGCATGTTGGCAAGGGTTGAATATGTCGATTCTAAAAAATACCTAAGGAGTCGTTTGGTACATGAGATAAGAATAATAATTTTATTCCATGTTTGGTTTTGAGTATTAGCTCTTATTTCTGTGTTCCGAAACCTCCGTTAGCTTCGTTTGATGGTTCTTGATTTGCATGCATGGTCCGTGTCACCTTTATGTGAAAATTTGAAGAAAATGTAATTTTTGGCTTTAAAAACAACTTGGGTTGACCATGGTCAACATTTTGTGAAAACGATCTCAGATCAGTGTCTTGGCGATTTTGGTAGGTCTGTATCGTGATTTTGGACTTGGGCGTATGCCCGGAATTGAAATTGGAGACCCCTTGATTGATTTGACTCATTTTTCCAAAAACTAGTATTTTGAAAGTTTGAAAAATTCCTAAGTTTGACCGTAAATTGGCTGCATAGCTAACGGGTTTGGATTTTGATGTTGAAACTTGGAATATGTCTGTATTACTATTTAAAGGATCATGTTTTCATGGTCTAGATATTTTTTATTTGACATAATATTAGTTTTTTCTGTAGCGGTAAAGTTGATTCTCCATCTTTGTTTTCAATCTGGAGTTGCTATTCCTTGGCTTGATGCTTCTCTTACCTCTATTATTCAATTTGAATGTGCCATCAAGCTCTTGACGACAATTTAGAAAGCAATAATATAGCAGTTTGGAGTGTTTTGCTAGTGATAACCCTGAAACTACTTCAAATGAAAGGGTCTATGCTTCTCCTCTTAACATGCCTAAATTATCTCAACCTCATCTCTCGCATCTTATCCTCCACAGGGGCTACTCCCAACTTACTGCCGCTTGATTTTGTCATCAATTTTAAGCCGTTTTGGGTTTAAACTAATGTTAATTGATTGTTCTTATGCGGTCATGAATCGAACTAGATTAATTAATGTAAGTCTTAGCTCACTTCGGAACCACCGGAATCCGGCCAGCTTTTGTAGAGTCCGTTCTGAAGCCTTTTAGGTATATTTTCTTCCTTTTTTTTAATATATATTTTTTGAATCGTTTAGCTAAGTCATATGTTGGCCGAAGTTTGAAATTAACATTGTCCGTAGGAAACAAACTAATTAGATTATCGGATTGTTTTAGGTTAATTGATTTCGATTTTAATCATTTCTTTGTTAATTTAGGCCAGTCACTAGAATTCTAGCTATGATAATTCTGTTTGTTATAGGTAACATTGGTTAGCCCAAAATCATGATTGATTGGGGATGGGTTTGAGATGGATTAGGCCATTCTTTGTGTGACAGGTAAAAATAGCACGGGCTAGCAAGTTTTCGGACTGGTCATTTAAAAATAGCCAATATTTGCCAAGTCATTTAAAAATAGCCACTATTTTGCTGCAACAAAGACCGGTCCAGCATAATATACTAGAGTTCGGTGCGCCTATGTATGAACTTCAAGCATATTATGCTGGAACTCCAACACGTAGAAAGTTCTAGCATAATATACTGGAGATTCGAGCACCTGTGCATGAACTTTCAGCATATTATACTGGACCAGTATATTTTGCTGGAACTCCAGTATAATATACTCCAGTATAATATTATACTGGAGTTCCAATATACTTTGCTGGAGTATTTTTCGGATTTTGAACAGTATTTTCGTTCAGATTTATCTTTACATGAAAAATGACTAAATTTCGATTACTTTTGAAACTGTGGCTATTTTTGAATGACCACTTGTAAATTTGACTAGTTTTGAATTTTTCCCGTGTAACAGACAGGACTATTGAGTCTTAAAGCCCAATAATACAAAAGCCTGTCAAGGCAAAAGAAAAATGAAAAGAGTAAAAAACGGGGGTTTCTGGAAGGGTAATTAGGAGATTTCATTGAAAGAATCTTTCATAACTGCCTAGGAAGGTTCTAAGAAAGTGATAAGAGGGCTGATTAAACAGATGGTTCAAAATTTGGGGTCTGAAGTCATCCTCTCTCTGTTATTCAATTTGAATGTGCCGTCAAGCTCTTGACGACAATTCAGAAAGTACTGATATAACAGTTTGGAGTGTCTTGCTGGTGATGACCTTAATCCTACTTCAACTGAAAGGCTCACAACTAGATAACTTCTAATTGCACACATACTATATGCCTTATAATTATTTAGGTAGATATGTAGGTTACTGATTTAAAGAGTGAACCAACGTTGCTTATTATCCATTTTCTTGTGACCTGTTGTATCCTTGGTTCACTTAGTGATATTGTCTTTTCTGGTTTTTGCCTGAGTTTTGTCATTGCTGCAAATTCCACGTTTTCTCTATTTATTTCTTTTTTGGGTGCCTGGAAATCATATTAAGATTCCTGACAATAAAGCAAGACAATGTTATGAATCAAGACTATGTTATGCCTCTAATAACACAAACCATGTCAGGCATATGCCCGTTCACAGCACATGCACCACCTATCTAGTTCATAAAAGAAAGAAATGAGCATTTCCTTGAGCTTGACCCTCAAGCATCACGATCTCAATCAGTCCAAATTGGTTGATCAGGCCTTGCCCTCTGTTTCTGAAAAAATATGTATACTCCATAATATATATAAAGTTAATATTCCCTTCGTTTTATTTTAGATGACACTAATATTATTTAATTTGGAGGGTCAAACAATTTTTAATATAACCACTGAGTTTGGTAGACGATAATCGTCGAATCCCTAAGTACTTCGATTTCTTATATTCCCGGGGTAACTTATATGCAAAAGAGGTCTCTAAAACAAATTCTCCTACTGATATGCCTCCAATTTCCTACTGAACTAGTCACGATCCGGAATCCCCACCCTCGAGACCACGAGTGTGTCTAACATTTTACTTGCTAGGCAAGCCAACATTAGAATAGTTTTTAGCCATTTTTAACAAAACAAATTAACTGATACTAATTCAACTGAAACAACTGAAATTGAAACGGAATAGAGTGTAAAAAGTCATAACAACCACAATATCTAGATACAACTCCAGATCCGGTGGCACAAGTGCACGAGCGGCTACAATAATACAAATAATGGTCGAAATGAAAGTAAAACTGTCTTAAAAGAAATAAACAGCTAAGATAAGGTAGAAGGGGACTTCAGGATTGCGAACGCCGAGCAGTTGTACCTCAAGTCTCCGTCCGATGGTAGATTCGAGCAATCTACTGACCGCCGATGGGACCTACTCCAAATTTTGTACAAGAAGTGCAGAGTGTAGTATGAGTACAACTGACCCAATGTACTCTATAAGTGTCGAGCCTAATCTCCACTAAGTAGTGACGAGGCTAAGGTGGGTCACTTACAATAACTTGTACGCAGTATAATAATAATGGCAGGAAAGAAAAGATAGGAAAATAAGGCAGTTAATTTATGAAGTTAAACTCAATCCTTGGAACCGGTAAAACCAGAAATACTAGTACTCAGATTCTCATATGAAAGCATCAGAAGCTAACGCAATACAACAATGAATACAAAACACACAAAATTCGTTGCGGCGCGCAACTCGATCCCACCGTACAAGCACAATCCTCCATTATTTCACTCGTTGCAAGGGGAAACCCGGCCCCAACGTACAAACATATTCCTCCCTTATTTCACATATTAACATCAAAATAACATGTAAAATCCGTTGCGGCGCGCAACCGATCAAACCATATAATCATATTTAATGTCATATTCCTCCCTTTTTCCGCCATATCAAAATCATATATAAAATTCGTTGCAGCGTGCAACCCGATCCCATCATATCCATATCAATCCTCCTTTATTCCACCCGTTGCGGCGTGCAACCCGATCCATAAACAAAAATCAATAAATGAAATCAATTCAACAACTCAAACCACAAGAATCTCTACGATTAATGAATGTGAAAGTCCAACCATAAATGAATCTCATACCAAATTAAGAAATGCTACAATTAATAATAAGCAACACGAAAAATCAAATATATGACAACTAGAATATACAAGTAAGACAATTAAGGTAAAATAATAATTAATCATGGAAACGTGGGGGAAACGAACATTTTAATATGAGAGAAATAAGTGACAAGTAGCAAGTTAAGGCATAAGAAGCAATTAAATTATGTAAAAGTTAATACATGGAATAAATAATTAATAAAATGCGGGAAAACATGAAAACAAGTATTTTGACGGCGGATATACACTCGTTGTAACGATCCGGCCGGTCATTTTAAGAATTTGCGCCCAGATACCCTATTTACCGCTTCTCCCATGTCTATTTATGTTATTGGAACTTGTCGGAGCGTTGAGTGTTGAAATCCGGGGTGATTTTGGACTCATAGTCCATAAATGTGGAATTTAGCTTTAGAAATCTGGTCATATCTAGAGCTGTGTGAAGACGGATCCGAAATGGAACTCCGTCGACTTTGTTAGCTCCGTTGGGTGATTTCGGGGTTAGGGGCGTGCTCGGAATGTGTTTTCGAGGTCGGTTGTAGATTTAGGCTCGAATTGGCGAAAATTAGAATTTTGGCGATTTTGACCGATAGGTGAGATTTGGATATCGGACTCGGAGCGGACTTCCGAAAGTGACAGCAGGTCCGTAATGTCTTTTATGACCTGTGTGCAAACTTTGAGGTCATTCGGATGAGTTTAGATGTGTTTCGGCGTCGATGTGAATTCTAGAAATTTCCTAAGTTCTTAGGCTTGAATCTATGCATAATTGATGATTTTGATGTTATCAGATGTGTTTTTAAGGCTCGAGCAAGTTTGAATGAGGTATTAGAGTTGGTTGGTAGGTTTGGTTGAGGTCCCGGGGGCCTCGGGTGTCTTTCGGGTGGCCAAACGGGCATGTTTTTGGCCTAAGCCTTTGCTGGTTTTGCTGGTTTTACAGCAACAGTTGAGTGTTCTCTGCGATCGCGTGAATAAGTCCGCGATCGCGTAGTGTTAGGTTGAGGTGGTTAGAGATTGTGCTTCGCGATCGCACAAGTCCATCCGCGATAGCATTGTTCTGGTCAGTTAGTCTCCGCGATCGCACGCCCAGGATCGTGATCGCGTAAGGTATTCTAAGGCTGAGGGAGGTGCAGTGTTTGCTCTATGCGGTCGCGTGGCCTCCACCGCGATCGCATTGCTGTAGGGTCAGAAGGTCCGCGATCACATACCTTTTATCGCAATCGCGATGAAGGAATTTCAGGCGCGTGTTTCATTACTCTCCGCGATCGCGACTCATTGTACGCGATCGCATAAGGCAAATGCCTGGGCAGAATATTAAAACCCCAAATCCGAGGGTTTATGTTATTTTCCATATTTTTGAACTTGAGAGATCGGGAAGGGCGATTCTTGAAGACTTCTGCACCTGGATAACTTGGGCAAGTGATTTCTATTCATTATAGATCAATTTCCATGATTCCAATCTTAAATCCAATCTTTAATTTCAAAAATTATGGAAAAAATGGGATGAACTTCATAGACCGAATTATTGAGTTTTGATTGGGTATTTGACCTCCAATTTGAGAGATTCTTATATGGTTAGACTCGTGAGTGAATGGGTGTCCGAAAAATTTAAATTTTACCCGATCACGAGATGTGAGCCCGCGGGACTTTTTGGGCGAATTTCCTAAATTCGCGTATTAGCTTATAAATACTTAGCTATTTTGTTCCCTTGAAGTGATATTTACACCATGCAATCGATTTGAATAGATTTGGGTCACCCGGAGTCAGATACTCGTGGCAAGAGCTTGGTATTGAGTTGATTAGCACAGTCCAGGTAAGTGGCTTGCCTAATTCTGTGTTGGGGATCTTCCCTTAGGCATTTTTATACTGATTTTGTTATGTGGACGCCGTGAACGCGAGGTGACGAGTGCGTACACGGGTCATTGTTGCTAAAATCTTATTTTTCTCCCATGAAAACGCTCATTTTCATTCATATATTACTGTTTCCTATCTTAATTGAGTAGATAGCCTACGTGTAAGCATGCCTACCTGTTCTAACTTGAATTCCTCTTATTTGCTACTAGTCACATCATGCTTAGGTAGTTTTACTTTATCCTTACCTGTTGTTTTTCTTGGATTGTTTACTTAAGCCATAATTGACATACTTCTGTTTTGCATATTTAAATTGGGATTACGGACCGAGATCCGGGAGCTTTTCCCCTGTACTGAAATGCATATTTAAATTGGGACTACATACAGAGATCCGTGAGCTTTCCCCCTGTACTGCATAGCATATTTAAATTGGGACTACGGACCGAGATCCAGGAGCTTTCCCCGTGTACTGCATTGCACATTTACTGTTGAGATATATGTTGTGCTGAGCCGAGGGCTCTCTTTCTGTTATTAAACCTTCCCATCTTCGTTAATCCTGTTATCATTGCTTATCTGTATTTCACTGTTTTAAAATTTTATATTGACTTGTTCTTACAAACTCAGTAGGGCCTCAACCTGACCTCGTCACTACTTGACTGGGGTTAGGCTTGGCACTTACGGAGTACCGAATGTGGAGTACTCACGCCCTTTCTTGCGCGTGTTTTCCCCATGTGCAGATCTAGGTACCAATACCCAGTTTCGTGGTTAGGAGTCGTCTACCAGCATCCAGGAGACCGCAAGGTAGTTCTTCCGCATCCACAGAATCCCACGAGTCCCCTTTTACTCTATTGTAGGCATAGAAGACTTGTATATTTTTCCGTTGTTTCATTGTATAGAGCTACATTTAGTAAAGAGCTTGTGACTATGGTGACATTTTGGATTTTCGGAAGTATAAATGTATATGCTGAGCATCTACGTTACATCTACTTGATATCTTTTCTGTCTTTATTTTATTGATTCTGTCATTTCTGTAAATTTTAGGCTTACCTAGTCAAAGAGACTAGGTGCCGTCACGATACCTTTTGGAGGGTAAATTGGGTCGTGACAAGTTGGTATCGGAGCGTCTAGGTTCATAGGATTCACAAGTCACAAGCCGGTTTATTTGAGTCCCGCGGATCGGTGCGGAGACGTCCGTATCTATCTTCAAGAGGCTATGTAACTGTTAAGAACAATCAAATCCTTCGGAATTCCTTATCGTGCTAGTTACTGTCATCAAATTCTTAAACTCTATTCTATTCTTCTTGCAGATGGTTCGTACCCGTACCGGACGTATTGATGACCAGACACTCGAGCCCCTAGTCAGAGCCACCAAAGGTAGGGGCCGGGGCAGGGGAGGAGCACACGGTGCAGCCCGAGCACCGGCTAAAGCAGAGGCAGATGAGTCCCCAGCAGCTACAGTTGGAGAGGCACATGAGGTCCCTACTATTACTCCAGACCTCCAGGAGACATTGGCCCAGTTCTTGAGTGCCTTCAGTACTCTGTCTCAGGCAGGTCTACTCCCGATATCTCCAGCTACATCCTAGGCCGGAGGAGGGACACAGACTGCCGCGACCCGTACTCTTGAGCAAGGAGTTCATATTGGGACGGTCCCAGAGTATATTCCTATGCCCCCAACAGATCCAGCTCAGCACGAGACTAGGATAGTTGTTCCTGAGGCAGAGCAGCTCCGACTTGAGAGGTACAAGAAGTACCACCCACCTGAGTTCCGCGAACTAGATTCGGATGACGCCTTGGGTTTTCTTGAGGGGTGTCATCGCATTCTCCGCACTATGGGTATTGTAGAGAAGAGTGGGGTTTCTTTCACTGCTTTCCATCTGAGGGGAGCAGCTTATCAGTGGTGGCGTGCTTTTGAGCTTAGTAGCCCGGACGAGACATCTTCACTTACTTGGGCTCAGTTTTCCGAGATGTTCTTACTTGAGTTTTTCCCTCAGAGCTTCAGGGATGCTTGGTGTGTGGAGTTTGAGCAGTTACGCCAGGGTGCCATGACTGTGTCAGAGTATGCAGTCCGTTTCTGCGATTTGGCTCGCCATGCACCAACTTTGGTTGTCACTGTCAGAGAGGGGTTCAGCGCTTTATTGAGGGAATCCACCCCAGTATTCGGACTAGCATGGCCAGAGAGATGGAGACCGATATTACTTACCAGAAATCCGTGAGTATTTCTCGGAGGATTGAGACTATGTTAGCCCGGGACAGGGAGGAGAGAGAGGCCAAGAGGTCTCGAGAGACTGGTCATTTTTCAGGAGCTCGTACACCAGCAACATGCTATGGTAGGGGTTTTATGAGTCGCCCTGTTCATTCAGCTCTCCCAGCAGCCAGCGGTATTCCAGCTCCTCCTAGACCTCATGAGCCTTATTACGCACCCCCAGTATCTCAGGTGCCTCCTACTTGAGGTGCTATCACTGGCCAGCCCAGCAGGCCAGTTCAGAGTCAGCAGCGGCTGCCACGTCCTCCGAGGGGTTGCTTTGAGTGTGGATACCCTCATCATATGATCAGAGATTTCCCCAGAGCGAGGAGGGGCGCACCACCTCAGACCTGTCAAGGTGCAACCCCTTAGATTTATCAGGCTCCACGTCTTCCACCAGGTCCTCCAGCTATTCTTCCATCCCCAGCTGCTACCTCACCACCTCAGGCAGCTCGAGGTGGAGGTCGGGGAGGTCAAGGTCACCCTAGAAAAGGGAGGCCAGGCCAGGTACTATGCTCTTCCGGCCCGGTCCGAGGCCATTGCTTCAGATTCAGTCATCACAGGTATTGTTCCCGTTTGTCATAGGGATGCATCGATATTATTTGACCCAGGATCTACATATTCATATGTGTCTTCCTATTTTGCTTCACATCTGGGGATAGCCCAAGACTCTTTGAGTTCCCCTGTTTATGTTTCTACACCGGTGGGAGATTCTCATATGTTGGACCGCATATATCGGTCATGTTTGATTGCTATTAGTGGTTTTGAGACCTGAGCTGATTTGCGACTACTCTGTATGGTAGATTTCGATGTTTTATTGGGTATGGACTGACTGTCTACCTATAATTCTATTCTTGATTGTCACACCAAGACCGTGACGCTGGCTATGCCAGGATCTTCGAGGTTAGAGTGGAGAGGTTCCTTGGAGTATACTCCCCGACGAGTCATTTATTTTCTTAAGTCTCAGCGGATGGTTGGGAAGGGGTGTGATGCATATTTCGCTTATGTGAGAGATGTTAGTACTGAGACCCCTACAGTGGAGTCAGTTTCAGTTGTCAGAGACTATTCTGATGTATTCCAGCTGATCTTCCAAGTATGCCATCCGATAGAGACATTGATTTCGGCATTGACTTGTTGCCGGACACTCAACCCATTTCCATTCCTCCTTATCGCCTGGATCCTCCTGATTTGAAGGAGTTGAAGGAGTAGTTACAAGAGTTGCTTGATAAGGGATTCATCAGGACCAGTGTATCACCTTGGGGCGCTCCGGTATTATTTGTGAAGAAAAAGGATGGCTCGATGCGTATGTGTATTGACTACCGACAACTAAATAAGGTGACAGTGAAGAACATGTACACATTGTCTCGCATTGATGATCTATTTGACCAGTTACAGGGTGCTAAGGTGTTCTCCAAGATTGATCTACGTTCTGGTTATCATCAGTTGAAGATTCGGGAACCGGATATCGCGAAGACTGCCTTCAGGCCCAAATATGGCCACTATGAGTTCCTTGTTATATCATTTGGGCTGACCAATGCCCCAACAACCTTCATGCACCTGATGCACAACATATTTTGGCCTTATCTTGATACTTTATCCATTGTGTTCATTGATGAAATTCTGGTATATTTTAGGTCCCAGGAGGATCATGAGCAGCACTTGAGGACCGTGCTTCAGACATTGAGGGAGAAGAAGTTGTATGCCAAGTTTTCTAATTGTGAATTTTCGCTTGATTCTGTGGCATTCCTAGGACACGTGGTGTCTTCGGATGGGATCAAGGTAGATCCGAAGAAGGTGGAGGCGGTTCAGAGTTGGCCTAGACTATCCTCAGCTACTGATATCCCCAGTTCCTCGGTTTGGCTGGGTATTATCGCCGTTTTGTGGAGGGATTTTCATCCATTTCAGCGCCTATGACCAGACTGACCCAGAAGGGTGCATCTTTTATATGGACTGGGGAGTGTGAGGAGAGCTTACAGAAGCTCAAGACAGCCCTGACTACAGCTCCTGTGTTGGTTTTGCCTACCGGTTCTGGATCCTATACATTTTATTGTGATGCTTCGAGGATTGGCTTGGGAGCGGTGTTGATGCATGATGGTAGGGTGATTTCCTATGCGTCCAGGCAGTTGAAGGTCCATGAGAAAAACTACCTTGTTCATGATCTCGACTTAACATCGATTGTTCACGCCCTGAAGATATGGCGTCATTATTTATATATTTATATGGTGTTCCCTGTGAGATATTCACGGATCACCGGAGTTGTAGCATATATTCAGGCAGAAGGATCTAAATTTGCGCAAGCGCAGGTGGTTGGAGTTGCTAAAGGACTATGACATCACCATATTATACCACCCGAGGAAGTCCAATGTGGTGGCCGACGCCTTGAGTCGCCGGGTGTAGAGTTTGGGAAGTTTCGCATACCTTCATGCAGCTGAGAGGCCTCTAGCCTTAGATGTTCAGTCCTTAGCCAGTCAGTTCATGAAATTGGATTTTTTTGAGCCTTGCCGGCTATTAGCTTGTGTGGTTGCTCGATCTTCCCTTCATGATCGTATCAGAGAGCGCCAGTATGATGATCCCCACTTTTTGGTTCTTCAGAATAGAGTCCGGCGGGGTGATGCCAGAGATGTAACTATAGGAGATGACGGGGTTATGAGGATGCAGGGCCGTATCTGTGTGCCCAACGTGGATGGGCTTCGGGAGTTGATTCTTGAGGAGCCCCATAGTTCGCGGTATTCCATTCATCCGGGTACCGTGAAGATGTAACAGGATCTGAGACAACACTATTGGTGGTGAAGGATGAAGAAGGATATAGCAGAGTTTGTAGCCAAGTGTCTCAACTGTCAGCAAGTCAAATGTGAGCATCAGAGACCGGGAGGGTTACTTCAGCAGATTGAGCTTCCAAAGTGGAAGTAGGAGCGGATCACCATGGACTTTGTGGTTGGACTTCCTCAGTCTTTGAGGAAGCATGATGCTATTTGGGTGATTGTGGATCGGCTGACCAAATCAGCCCATTTCCTTCTAGTACTGACTACATACTCATCGGAGAGGTTGGCTGAGATTTATATCAGAGAGATTGTTCGCCTCCACGGTATTTCAGTATTTATCATTTCAGACAGAGGTACACAGTTCACTTCACGGTTCTGGATATCCGTTCAGTAGGAGTTCGGCACCAGGGTAGAGTTGAGCACGACTTTTTACCCTCAGACAGACGGGCAGTCCGAGCGCACGATTCAGATACTCGAGGATATGCTCCGTGCATGTGTGATGGATTTTGGAGTGTCATGGGATCGATACTTTCCTCTTGCAGAGTTTTCTTACAACAACAACTACCAGTCCAGCATTCAGATGGTGCCGTATGAGGCTTTGTATGGTAGGCAGTGCAGGTCTCCCGTGGGATGGTTTGAGCCGGGCGAGGTCCGATTGTTGAGTACATACTTGGTTCAGGATGCCCTAGACAAGGTGAAGGTGATTCAGAAGAGACTTCACACAGCTAAGTCCAGGCAGAAGAGCTATGCGGATCGGAAGGTTCGTGACTTGGCATTTATGGCTGGTGATCGGGTTTTGCTTCGGGTATCGCCTATGAAGGGCGTCATGAGGTTCGGGAAGAAAATCAAGCTGAGTCCGAGATTTATTGGCCCTTTTGAGGTGTTGCGACGTGTTGGGGAGGTTGCTTATGAGCTAGCACTGCCTCCCAGCCTAGAAGGGGTGCATCCGGTGTTCCACGTCTCCATGCTCCGGAAGTATCACGGTGACCCGACTCATGTCTTGGATTTTAGCTCAGTCCAATTGGACAAGGATCTATCATATGTGGAGGAGCCTGTGGCTATATTGGACAGGCAGGTCAGAAAGCTCAGGTCAAAGGATATTGCGTCAGTAAAGGTTCAGTGGAGGGGTCAGCCAGTCAAGGAGGCGACTTGAGAGACCGAGCAAGATATGCGGGGTCAGTACCCTCATCTTTTCCTAGCTTCAGGTATGTTTCTATGCTCGGTCGAGGACGAACGATTTTCTTAAGAGGAGGAGGATGTAACGACTCAGACGGTCGTTTTAAGAATTTGCACCCTGATCCCCTATTTACCACTTCTCCCATGTCTATTTATGTGGAACTTGTCGGAGCGTTGCGTGTTGAAATCCGGGGTGATTTTGGACTCATAGTCCATAAATGTAGAATTTAGCTTCAGAAATCTGGTCGTAGCTATAGATGTGTGAAGACGGATTCGGAATGGAATTCTGTCAACTCCGTTAGCTCTGTTAGGTGATTTCGGGGTTAGGGGCGTGCTTGGAATGTGTTTTCGAGGTCGGTTGTGGATTTAGGTTTGAAGCAATTTCGGCCGATAGGTGAGATTTTTATATCGGACTTTGAACGGACTTCCGAAAGCGACAGCAGGTCCTTAATGTCGTTTATGATCAATGTGCAAAATTTGAGGTCATTCGGATGAGTTTAGACGTGTTTCGGCGTCAGATGTGAATTCTAGAAGTTTCCTAAGTTCTTAGGCTTGATTCTATGCATAATTGATGATTTTAATGTTATGAGATGTGTTTTTAAGGCTCGGCCAAGTTTGAATGAGGTATTAGGGTTGGTTGGTAGGTTTGGTTGAGGTCCCGGGGGCCTCGGGTGTTTTTCGGGTGCCCAAACGGGCATCTTTTTGGCCTAAGCCTTTGCTGGGTTTGCTGGTTTTACAGTAGCAGTTGAGTGCGTAATGTTAGGTTGAGATGGTCAAATATTGTGCTTCGGGATCGCACAAGTCCATCCGCGATAGCATTGTTCTGGTCAGTTAGTCTACGCGATCGCACGCCCAGGATCGCGATCGCGTAAGGTATCCTAAGGCTGAGGGAGGTGCAGTGTTTACTCTATGCGGTCGCGTGGCCTCCACCGCGATCGCATTGTTGTAGGGTCAGAAGGTCCGCGATCGCAGACTATTTATCGCGATCGCGATGAAGGAATTTCAGGCGCGTGTTTCATTACTCTCCGCGATCGCGGCTCATTGTACGCGATCACATAAGGAAAATGCCTGGGCAGAATATTAAAACCCCAAATCCGAGGGTTTATGCTATTTTCCATATTTTTGAATTTGAGAGCTCGGGAAGGGCGATTCTTGAAGACTTTTGCACCTTGGTAACTTGGGTAAGTGATTTCTATCTATTATAGATAAATTTTCATGATTCCAATCTTAAATCTAACCTTTAATTTCAAAAATTATGGGAAAAATGGGATGAACTTCATAGACCGAATTATTGAGTTTTGATTGGGTATTTGACCTCCGATTTGAGAAATTCTTATATAGTTAGACTCGTGAGTGAATGGGTGTCTGAAAAATATAAATTTTACCCGATTATGAGATGTGGGCCCGTGGACTTTTTGGGTGAATTTTCTAAATTCGCGTATTAGCTTATAAATAATTAGCTATTTTGTTTCCTTGAAGTGATATTTACACCATGAAATCGACTTGAATAGATTTGGGCCACCCGGAGTCAGATACTCGTGGTAAGAGCTTGGTATTGAGTTGATTAGCGCAATTCAGGTAAGTGGCTTGCCTAATTCTGTGTTGGGGATCTTCCCTTAGGCATTTTTATATTGATTTTGTTATGTGGACGCCATGTACGCGAGATGACGAGTGCGTACACGGGTCATTGTTGCTAAAATCCTATTTTTCTCCCATGAAAATGTTTATTTTCATTCATATATTATTGTTTCTTATATTAATTGAGTAGATAGCCTAAGTGTAAGTATGCCTACCTGTTCTAACTTGAATTCCTTTTATTTGCTACTAGTCACATCATGCTTAGGTAGTTTTACTCTATCCTTACATGTTGTTTTTCCTGGATTGTTTACTTAAGCCATAATTGACATACTTCTGTTTTGCATATTTAAATTGGGACTACGAACCGAGATCCAGGAGCTTTCCCCCTGTACTGAATTTCATAATTAAATTGGGAGTACAGACCGAGACCCGGGAGCTTTCCCCCTGTACTGAAATGCATATTTAAATTGGGACTACATACAGAGATCCGGGAGCTTTCCCCCTGTACTGCATAGCATATTTAAATTGGGACTACGAACTGAGATCCGGGAGATTTCCTCGTGTACTGCATTGCACATCTACTGTTGAGATATATGTTGTGCTTAGCCGAAGGCTCTCTTTCTATTATTAAACCTTCCCGTCTTCGTTAATCCTGTTATCATTGCTTATCTGTATTTCACTGTTTTAAAATTTTATATTGACTTGTTCTTACAAACTCAGTGGGGCCTCAACCTGACCTCGTCACTACTTGACTGGGGTTAGGCTTGGAACTTACGGAGTACCGAATATGGAGTACTCACGCCCTTTCCTGCGCATATTTTCCCCATGTGTAGATCCAGGTACCAGCACCCAGTTTCGTGGTTAGGAGTCTTCTACCAGCATCCAAGAGACCGCGAGGTAGTTCTGCCGCGTCCGCAGAATCCCACGAGTCCCCTTATACTCTATTATAGGCATAGAAGACTTGTATATTTTTCCGCTATTTCATTGTATAAAGCTACATTTAGTAAAGAGCTTGTGACTATGGTGACATTCAGGGTTTTGGGAAGTATAAATGTATATGCTGAGCAGCTACGTTACATCTACTTGATATCTTTTCTGTCTTTATTTTATTGATTCTGCCATTTATGCAAATTTCAGGCTTACCTAGTCATAGAGACTAGGTGCCGTCACGATACCTTTCAGAGGGTAAATTGGGTTGTGACACTCATCACTTCACATATACGCTGCTATACATGTAATTCACATATCACATAGCTCAAAGTTTCCTAATTCCCTCAAATCAAGGTTAGACCAACACTTACCTTGCTCCGCAAGCAAATCAAAGCTCTACTGAGGTCCTTCATCTAAAATCCACCTCCAAACCATTCGAATCTAACCAAAATCGACTCAAGAACATCAAATAATGCTAGGGAAATCAATTAAAAGACATAAAGTTAAGATCTTTACACTTTTCTCAAAACATCAACAAAAGTCAACCCCGGGCCCTCTTGGTCAAAATTCGAGATTCAGACCAAACTCAATTACCCATTTATCCCCGAGCCCGATTCTGTAATTAGTTTCGAAATGCAACCTCAATTTGAGGTCTAAATCTCGATTTTACAAAAATCTCCAATTCTTCCTAAATCCCTAATTTTCTACGATGAAAGAATATAGATTAAATTTAGAAATAAACGGGTGTTGATGGAAATGAAAGAAAATAAGTTAAAGTATACTAACCTATGAAAGGATGATGAAATTTCTCTTCAAAATCGCCTCTAGGCTGAGCTCTAATGAAAAGATGGAGAAAAATGGGTGAAATCTCGTGTTTGGAATATTTTAAGGCCTGAGCGCGAGGCCTTCTTTGCGTTCGCGAAGGGCCTGCCGCGTTCGTGATGCAAAGCGGCCCAAATGGCCTTTGCATTCGCGAGATGTCCTTCGCGTTCGCGATGGATCTCCCCCCGACCATCACATTCGTGACCCAATGGTCACGTTCGCGTGGAATACTAGCCCAGTACCCCCTCCTAGGTCCATAACCCTATGCGTTCGCGAGAAGCTGGTTGCGTTCGTGAAGGGTAACCCCCCAATGATCCGCATTCGCAACCCAGCTATCGCATTCACGATGAAGAAAATCACCCCATCCCTAGTTTCCCCTTCGAGAGTGGCTTCGCGATCGCTAAGCATAAAGCATCAGGTGATAGCAGACTTCTAAAAACTAGAAATTCTAAGTTCAAAATGGTTCGTAGCTTATCCGAAACTCATCCAAGCTCATCGGGCTCCAAATAAAACATGCACACAAGTGTAAAAATATCATACGAACTCGCTCACGCAATTAAATTACCAAAATAACACTTAGAACTACGAATCAGACACCAAAACGAATAAATTTTTTAATGAAACTAAGAACATGCAATTTCTCAACCAGACATCCGAATCACGTCAAATCAACTCCGTTTTGCACCAAAATTTGCAGACAAGTCATAAATACTGTAATGAACTTATACCAAGTTCCGAAATTGAAATCCGAATCCGGTAACAACAAAGTCAACTTACTGTCACACTTATGAATCCTTTAAACCTTTAAATTGCTACTTTTCAACAAATTGCGTTAATTTAAGTTATGGACTTCCGAATTGGATTCCGGGTATTCGCCCAAGTACCAAATCATGATACAGACCTACATGAACCGTCGAAATACTGATTCGGGTCCATTTACACAAAATATTGGCCGTAGTCAACTCAAATGAGTTTTAAGGCACGATTTCACATTTTCATCAATTTTCTCATAAAAACCTTCTGAAAAAGGACGCGGATTGCGCATGCAAATCAAGAAAGACTAAACGAAGTTATTCAAAGTCGGAACGCAGAAATAAAAGGTAAAACTATAAATGACTTATCGGGTCATCACATAATTAATGTACATGAAATACAATGTAACATGCCATCATTGCCATGCATATTTTATAAAACTTACACATGTAACAACTTCTATATTTGTCATCAAATTTCAAATTTCGCATTTATGTTTTATGCAATGTTAATATTAATATTTGCATTTCTTTTCTTCTCTATAAGGATGTTTTTTGTTGGAAGAAACTAGTGAATATCTCTTAAGGAAGTGTTCCTCATAGATTAGGAAGAGCTCATTTTTTCACTTCATAAAAAGCGATCTTAAACAAATAGCCAGTTGAATTTTGTTGTTTATTCTTTTAAGCCATTATATATAGATTAAATAATAATTATATATATATTTATGTATATATTATACATGAATTATACGTATAATATATATCCGTCGGCTGTTTTAAGTTTAAATGATTGAGTTGCCGACCATTTAAGCTAATTCTAATAAAAAATTATCCTTTGAATGATCTTGTAAAGAGCAAGAAAAATAAATTGGGCTCATGCTTACAAGAGAACTGGGCTACCAGGCAAAATGGTTGCTTCCCCCACCTTCCCCGTGTGAAATAAACAAAGTTAATTCTTCGGATCTTTACACAAATAGTCGATCATATTTATTGTTTACTCTGTCTAGTCATATATTAATTATATGTTTATTATACGTAATTATACACATATAGTATATAAATTATGTATACATTATACATACATCGGTTATTTTTTTAGTTTAAGCAATTGGGAGAGTTACTATTTTGGTTGATTCTTCATGTCATGGACGTCCAAGTAACTTTTTGAAAAGTATATTTTTACATCTACTTAACCACTCTTGTTAGGTGATCAAATAAAGTAGTAAGAGAAATTGTGATCAAAATTAAACACAGTTAAGTATGGTACAGACAATACAGATTTCTGAAGTAACTCCTTACATAAGGCTAGAGGTGACTGATGGCGAAGTGGAAGGACAAGAGCTTGGGGGAGATACATGAGCAAATTCTTTGGTTCGGAGAAATCTTTTTGAAGAAAAGTTTGTGAAAAAACATTATAGGTTGAAATATTTTTCTAACTTTTTTTTATGGAATAGGTGGTAAGGCATCGTCCCCTCTATTGTAACGGGGTCACCAATTGATTGAGGCGATTGAGGTTGACATCGAGCCAGATGCCATATGATTTTTATTTTTTTCTTTTTTTCTTTTTACTATAGAGCACTTCGTTCTTCAATGAATTTATGCAAATTCTATTATCACGATCCAAACTCCATTAAAGATCGTGATGACGTCTAGTGCCGCTGTTAGGCAAGCCAAAAATAAATAATTAACTTGGTTCTCATTTTAGTACTTTTGAAATCATAATTTCTCTCAATTAGATGATAAGTGATAATATTCACAGAGTAAATGATAATATTTTTACAACTATAATATTGAACAACCCATAAATGCCCCAAAAATCCGATATCACAAGTGCATGAGCATCAGCTAGAGAGTGAGATAAAATACAGTATCTGTCCGGAATACAAATTAGACAGAAAATGTATACATGATTCTGAAGGAAACTCTGCTGGTTGCGAATAGTAACGTAGGATGCAGCTCACCTAAATCCCCGCATCAACCACGCCTCTGGACCCACAAGGCCACTAGACATATATGCACCTGCAGAAAAATGTGCAGCAAGTATAGTATGAGTACGTAAGCAACGCGTACCCAATAAGTATTTAATCTAACCTCGAAGAAGTAGTGACGAGGGGTTGACTCCGACACTTACTATGGTCTAACAATAAAATGCCGATATTATGTTAAAGCATGAAATACATAACATAACTGAAAATCCAATAATCGAAAATAATCAACAATTCTCTTTACTAATAGAAATTCCCATATTCATTTTTCATCATTTAACAATTTATATCCCAAGCCAATAAAGCAATCTAAATTATTATTAGTTTCAAAGAGTTATCATGTGCAAATCATGTTGAGGTCGTATAGGCTAATCCAATATATATATATATATATATATATATAATTGTACACTGCCGAGGGTCGAACGACACGAACCATAGATGCATTTATTAACCTGCCTAGGCGAACAGACCGCTCCCATGAGAGTAGTGGAAATTTATCCCGCTCGCGGAATATATTTGCGATACGGTTGCACAAAGGTTTCTTAAGTTATTATAATATTCTTGAATTCTTTTTCAAAAATACGAATTTTAAATGAAAACTTTCAAGTCTCGAAATCTTCAATTTCAACTCTTTTCAAGGTATTTAATAAGCATACCCGATCTCAATTCTTTTCAAGGGAAATAATAAACATAATAAAATAATCGTATCAACAAGGCATGGTGTAAATCTAAAACTACCCGGACATAGGCATAATTAGTAGCTACGTACGGACTCTCATCACTTTGTGCGTACGTAACCCCCATGAATAGAAACACATATTAACTCAATTTACCTATGAGTTAATTCCCTCTTACAAGGTTAGAAAAGAGACTTACCTCGCTCCGAAGTTCCATAGCCTACTCCCAAGCCTTTCCAACAACTCAAACCGATGCTCAATGCTCCAAAACTAGTCAATAAATGTGCAAATCCATAAATATATACTCCAATACTTAGTATAATCCAAGTTACATTAATTTCAAACTCCGCTCAAAAAGTCGATAAAATTTCGGGCCCACTTTCCCGGATTCCAAATTTTTTTGAAGATAAACATTACCCATAACATCACGAACTCAAATATATAATTTATTCTCAATTTCATGCCCAAATTCGTGGTCAAAATCCAAAAATATTAATTCCTAGATTTTCTACCAAAATATATTTTTACTAATTTTTCATGAATTTTCATGTTAAAATCAATATATAATCAAAGTATTTAACTTGCAATATGTGGGAATCACTTACCTTGACATGGATGATGAAGATGGAGCTCCAAAATCTCTCATAGGTCGGCATGGAGGAAATGATATGAAAAGAGCCAAACCCATTTTTTCAAACTTATACACTGCTCAGACGACCCTTCTTTGCGTTCACGAGCCCCCCATCGCGTTCGCGATGAACAAAATTCTCAAAATCCATTTCCAAACTCTTCTCAGACAGCCTCTAGTATAATGGTCATACTTCTTGTACAAAACTCCAACTGACAAATGGTTTAACTTTCTGAAACCTAGACACCAAGATATATAACTTTCACGTTTTGGTCATCTCCCAATTCCTTATATATTTTGAGATATAAGCTACCAAACTCATCCCTGTGCAACACAAATTGCTTCTTCATCTTTCCGGACAGCTTGTAGTGTACCAACCATAACTTTTGGTACACAAATCCAAATGCTAAGTGCTTTACCTTTATAAAAACTTGACACAAAGGGCTTATAGATTGCGATATATGCTCCTCCGAAGTCAGACCTATGTAATAGATATTTCCTTCTCCACGAACACGAAGAAAAAAATCCCAGAAGCCAAATCCTTCTTCGCGAACGCGAGAGGATCCTTGATGTGATGTCTCAAAGGGTCATCTTATAAATTAAGAATCTATTCCAGGCTCATTAGCCTTAAAAAATTAATTTTATTTACCTCGATTTGCATGCACAGTCCGGGCGTGAAAGCAGAAAGCTTTTATGTGAAAATATGAGAAATAGTAATTTCTAGAGTTAAAATTTGGTTTTAGTTGACTTTGGTCAATATTTTGAGTAAACAGACCCAGATATGTGTTCCGACAATGCCGAGAGGGTCCGTAGTAAAATATGGGACTTGGGCGTATGCCGGGAATTGAATTCCAAGGTCCCTAGCCTTAGAACACATTTTTTGAAGAAAATTGTTCAGCTGGTTATTACAAGAAATAAATAAATAAAATAATATGTGAAATTATTGGTATCAGGCCGTATTTTGGTTTCGGATCCCGGAACAAGTTTGTTATGATATTTAAGTCCTATCTGTGAAATTTGATGAGAATCGGAGTTGGTTTGACGTGATTCGGACATCCGGTTGAAAAGTTAGGAATTCGAGTGTTCTTGAGAAAATCTTGAGTTTTGAGGTTAAATTTGTAATTTTTGATGTTATTTTGATGATTTGATCACACGAGCAAGTTCGTAAGATGTTTTTGGACTTGCGTGCATGTTTGGTTTGGAGCCCCGAGGGCTCGGGTGAGTTCTGGGTAGGCTATGGAGTGTCTAGACTTAAAGAAAAATCACATAGCAAAAATCTGGTGTTGGCAGGCCTCTAATCTCGCATTTGCGAGATCAGACTTCGCAAATGCGAAGTCCTAGGCCAGCCTCAGATCTCGCAAATGCGAGACTTCAATATGTCGCAAATGCGACAAATTTATCGCATTTGCGATGTCTGTCCAAATTCGAAGGGTTTGCAAATGCGAACCCATGTTTGCAAATGCGAGACCCGCAACCAGTTAAGTTAGATTTTAAACGGGGTTTTCACTTCTTTTTCAATTCTCTCAAACCCTAAACCTCCATAGGCGATTTTTCAAAGACCTAAACTTCTCCAAATTATTGGTAAGTGATCTCTAACTAATTCCTTAACAACTTTTAACAAGATTTCAACCAAAAATCTAGAGTTTTCATGGTAAAAATTGGGGGTTTTGGGTAGAACTTAGGAATTTCAAAATTTAGGGATTTAGACCTTGAATTGAGGTCGGATTCCAAAACCAATTTTACATTGGGGCTCGGGGAGATTGAGTAAACGTGTTTTGGTCCGAACCTCGAGTTTACACCAAGCGGGCCCGTGGTCGATTTTTGTATTTTGATAAGAAAACATAGGAAAACCATAGTGTTTCATTAAAGTTGATTCCTTTAAGCAATAATTGATGATATTGAACCAATTGTGATTAGATTCGAGCGGGTTAGAGGCAAATTCTAAAGGAAAAGTTGTGTTACAGTAGTGATTTGCTTGTGAAATTGAGGTAAGTTCTTGGTTTAACCTTGACTTGAGGGAATAGGAAATCCCACTTAATTGCTATGTGAATTTGCATGTGTGTGGTGTGCAGGTAAGTTGACGAGTATCTATACACCACCAATTTGGTTGTTGAACATGATCCCTTTTCCCGTTTCCAATTTATATGATTCATGGCTTAATTATTTTATGCTCATTGATGTCTTCATGATTACTTCGTTTCATTAACTTGTTGTTATATATAGTTTAAAGTATTTGGAAGTGTTGGTTGTTCCCTTGGTTTCATTGTGATACATAAAAAGGATGAGCTGGTTGACAGTATTTGATTATATATATTCCGGTTGATTTCATTGTGAAATGATAATTGATGAAGTTTATGAGTTGTACATAATTTTGTTTATAATTGTCGAGACAAAAATATTGTGAAGGGCTTTGGCCTGAATTGTGAAAATTTTCATAAATAAAGTGATATGATATGTCTGGTGAGAGCGGGTTGTACGCCGCAACAAGGAGTGATAAGGGTGGACATGTAGGATCGGGCTGCACGCTGCAACATGAGCAATAAGGGTGATATATATATAGGGAGGAGCAATAAGGGTAGACAGGTGGGAGCGGGTTGCACGCCACAACAAGGAGCGATAAGGGAGGACACTTATGTTTTATTGATTTTCAGAAGCAAAGATTTGAAAACTTATTGTTTTACTTTACTACTCTTCATATTTTGCACTTACTTTATTTTTAAAGTCAAAGTTTGGAAATTTGGAAACTTATGTGAGCTTCGGTTATAGCTGAGACCTAAAAAAGGTGGCTGAGTTATTTTAATTGTTGCTAAAGTTATTGTTTTGTTATTTTGGAAATTTTTCTTCTTGCTTTATTATATATTGTTTACAGGTTATATTGTTAATGCCCCTCCGTAGCCTCGTCACTACTTCGTCGAGGTTAGGCTCGGCACTTACTCAGTACATGGGGTCGGTTGTACTGATACTACAATCTGCACTCTTTTGTGCAGATCGTGGTACCGGTCAGAGTTAGGAGATTTTAGTAGCTGTCATCATATACTCGGGGACACGAGGTAGATCTGCTGGCGTCCGCATATTCCTGGAATCTTCTCTTAATTTTATAGACACTGTTTTATTACATTCAAAACAGATACATAATTCTTTCAGACCACTATTTATAGTATTCTTAGTGGTTCGTGAATTTTAACACCAGACCCCGGGGTAGTCTTATAGTTATATATTTAGTTCGTGGTTCGGCTTAATTATTGATTATTGTTATTATTCATGAAGTTATTCATTGGAAATTATTGGATTTAGTTTATTTTAAATTGTCTTATTGCGTTTAAGTAAATGTTCGAAAGAAAATGGTTAATTAATTTCTAACATTGGGTTGCCTAACAAGTATTGTGTTAGGCGCCATCACGATCTTGTGGGTTGGGAATTTGGGTTGTGACAAGTTGGTATCGGAGCACTAGGTTGCATAGGTCTCATAGTTCACGAGCAAGCTTAATAGAGCCTGAAGGACAGTACAGAGACGTCTTTACTTATCTTTCAGAGGCTATGAAGTTAGGAACAAACTCAGTTTTTTTTCTACTCTATCGTACGAATCTTGATATCTCAAAAAAAATACTGATTGAACTCTTCTATTCTCTCGCAGGTGGCGAGAACACGTGCTTACTCTTCCGCTGACCAATAATCCGGTCTTCCAACAGCATCAACCCTTATTAGGGGCAGAGGACGAAGCCACGTCAGGGGCCGAGGCAGGGGCAGAACACAGCCTACTGCTCAAACAGCAGCTCCAGCTGCGGAGCCCCATATTGAGATTGATGGGGGCTCCAGTTCAGACCGTTCCAGCTGGACCAGCTCAGCTTCCAGAGGGGTTTATTGCTACCCCAGTACTTCAGGATGCTTTGGTCAGATTAGTGGGCCTTATAGAGAGTGTATCCCAGAATGGCGCACTCCCTGTTGCAGCAGCCACATCTCAGGCTGGAGGAGGGGTCCAGACTCCTGTTACCCACACTCCTAATCAGACTACTCCTCAAGTTCAGACCCCAACAACAATCCAGTTGGGGTAATTCAGCCAGTTGCTCCAGTGCCGTCAGTTGATGGGGCAACTATGTCCACCGATGCTTTGTGGAGATTGGACAGGTTCATCAAGCTTTTCCCTGTTCACTTCAGTGGTGCTACTTCAGAGGATCCTCAGGAATAACTGGATAGCTGTCATGAGGTTCTTCGTAATATGGGTATTTTGGAGACCAATGGGGTCAACTTCCCTGCGTTTTAGATGACCGGTTCCGCCAAAAAATGATGGAGGGATTATTTGTTGACTAGACCAGTTGGGTCGCCTGCTCTGAATTGGGATCAGTTTTCTCACCTCTTTTTGGAGAAGTTTTTTCCTATCACTACGAAAGAAGAGAAATGTCGTCAGTTTGAGCGTCTTCAGTAGGGTGGCATGACTGTTACCCAGTATGAGAATCACTTTGTGGATTTGGCTCGGCATGCTATTCTTTTGTTGCCTACTAAGAGAGAGAGGGTTAGATTATTGAGGGCCTTGCCCAGCCCATCATATTACAGATGGCTAAGGAGACAGGGGCTGAGATTTCATTTCAGGATGTGGCCAATGTGGCCAGGAGAGTTGAGACGGTTCTCGGGATGGGAGGTCAGTGGTCAGAAAAGAGACCTCGCCATTCTGGTAGATTCAGCGGTGCCTCGTCTGGAGGCGTAGATACTCAGGGTAGAGGCCATTCTTCCAGGACATTCAATTCAGCACATCAGACGCCCATGGTGCCTCAGGGGTCGTGGATCTTACTTGCCTTATTCTTATCAGTCAGCCTCTATCAGAGTACCTCCTCTTCAGATTTATTATCGTGGTCAGCCGGTTCGTCAAGGCCAGCCCGAGTATCAGGATGGATGTTATGAATGTGGTGAGTATGGGCACATTCAAAGATCTTGTTCGAAACTTTTGGGTAATCAACATCAGTACCAGAATTCTTGTGTTATAGTTCTGGCACCAGTTGCAACACCACCTGCCCAGCCAGCCAAGAGTAGGGGTCAGGTAGTCCGAGGTAGAGGTCAGAATGTTAGAGGTGGAGGTCAGCATGCTAGAGGTGGAGGCCAGCTCACTAGAGGTGGTGGCCAGCCTATTAGAGGTGGAGGACCACATGTCATAGATCCTCCCAGTGATGCAGTTCAGGGTGGTGGGGCCCAACCCCGATTATATGCATTTCTAGCCAGACCCGAGGCGGAGTCCTCCGATGCAGTTATCACAAGTACCATTTCAGTTTGTAATAAATATGCTTTAGTTTTGTTTGATCCGTGGTCTACTTATTCTTATGTGTCATCCTATTTTGCTTCGTATTTGGTTGTGCCTCGCGATTCTTTGAGATTCCCTGTTTATGTGTCTACGCCGGTGGGGGATGCTATTGTTGTAGATCGTGTATATCGTTCATGCGTAGTCATTATTGAGGGTCTTAAAACTAGTGTAGACCTTTTGCTTCTTGACATGGTCGATTTTGATGTCATTTTGGGCATGGATACGTTGTCACCTTATTATGTCGTCTTGGACTGTCATGCCAAGACAGTTACTTTAGCTTTGCCGAGATTGCCTCGGTTAGAATGGAAAGGGACTCCTAGTCATTCTCCCAGCAGAGTGATTTCTTATGCCAAGGCTCGTCGCATGGTTGAGAAAGGATGTTTGGCTTATTTGGCTTATATCCCTGATTCTGATGCCGAGATTCCTTCAATAGAGTCAGTGCCTATTGTTCTAGGGTTTCCCGAAGTGTTTCCTGCAGACCTGCCGGGGATGCCACCCGACAGGGATATCGATTTTTTTATTGATGTTGCCCCGGGAACTCAGCCCATTTCTATCCCTCCATACCGGATGGCCCCACCAGATTTGAAGGAATTGAAAGAGCAATTGCAAGACCTTCTTGATAAAGGTTTTGTCAGGCCTAGTGGCTCTTCTGGGGTGCACCGATTTTGTTTGTAAATAAGAAGGATGGATCGATGAGAATGAGTATAAATTACCAGTAGTTGAATAAAGTTACTATCAAGAATAAATATCCATTGCCGATAATTGATGATCTATTTGATTAGCTTTAGGGTGCCAGTGTGTTTTCGAAAACTGATATGAGATCAGGCTACCATCAGTTGAATATTAGAGCATCCGATGTCCCTAAGACAGCCTTTCGGACCAGGTATGGGAACTATTAATTTTTGGTGATGTCTTTTGGCTTGACTAATGCCCCAGCAGCCTTTATGGATTTGATGAATCGAGTTTTCAAGCCTTATCTGGATTCCTTCGTAATTGTGTTCATTGATGATATTCTTATATACTCCCGCAGTCAGGAGGAACATGAACAACACCTCCGTATAGCACTCCGGACTTTGAGGGACAATCACTTGTATGCAAAATTTTCAAAGCGTGAGTTCTGGTTAGACTCAGTAGCTTTCTTGGGTCACGTCGTATCACCATAGGGTATTCAAGTAGATTCTAAGAAGATAGAGGCAGTCAAGAACTGGCCTAGACCCACTTCAGCCACGTAAATCAGGAGCTTCTTGGGTTTGGCGGGATACTACCGTCGTTCTGTGGAGGGGTTCTCATCTATAGCAGCCCCAATGACCAAGTTGACTCAGAATCCATTTAAATGGTCGGACGAGTGTGAGGTGAGTTTTCAAAAGCTCAAGACTGCCTTGACTTCAGCACCGGTGTTGGTGTTACCATCAGGTTCAGGATCTTTCACGGTGTATTATGATGCTTCCCGTGTTGGGTTGGGAGCGATATTGATGCAAGAAGGCATGGTGATAGCATACACATCTCGACAGTTAAATATTCATGAGAAGAATTGTCTTGTACATGACTTAGAGTTGGCATCCATTGTACATGCATCGAAAATATGGAGGCACTATCTTTATGGCCTGCCATGTGAGGTTTACACGGATCATTGTAGCCTCCAGTACTTGTTCAAGCAAAAGGATCTTAATTTGAGAAAGAGGAGATGGTTAGAGCTATTGAAAGATTATGACATCACTATATTGTATCATCCGGGGAAGGCCAACGTAGTGGCCAATGCATTGAGTAGGAAAACAGTAAGTATGGGCAGCTTTGCATGTATTCCAGTTAGTGAGAGACCGTTAGCTTCAGATATTCAGACATTGGCTAATCAGTTCGTGAGGTTGGATATTTCGCCCAACCATGTACTAGCTTGTACAGTTGCTCGGTCTTTCTTATTCGAGCGTATCAGAGATCGGCAGGATGATGACCCGCACTTGATGGTCCTTAGGGACAGTTCGACATGGTAGTGCCAAGAAGGTTAGAGTTGGAGATGATGGTGTTTTGAGGATGCACAGTCGTATATGTGTGCCTAATATTGATGGACTTCATGAGTTGATTCTTGAAGAATCTCACAGTTCTAAGTATTCTATTCACCCGGGTGCTGCCAAGATGTACCAGGACCTGCGACAGCACTACTGGTGGCGAAGGATGAAAAAAGATATTATTGCTTATGTGGCTCGTTGTTTGAATTTCCAACAGGTGAAATATGAGCATCAAAGACCCGGTGGTTTACTTCAGCAGATAGAGATTCCTGAGTGGAAGTGGGAGCATATCACTATGGACTTTGTTGTTGGACTCCCACGGACTCAGAGGAAGTTCGACGCCGTTTGGGTTATTGTGGATAGGTTGACTAAATCAGCACATTTCATTCCAGTGGCAAGTACTTACACTTCAGAGCGGTTGGTAGAGATATATATTCGAGAGATTGTTCGCCTTCAAGTTTTGCTCATGTATATCATTTCTGATCGAGGTACGCAGTTTACCTCACACTTTTGGAGGGCAGTTCAGCGAGAGTTGGGTACCCGACTTGAGTAGAGCACCGCATTTCATCCTCATACAGACGAGAAATCCGAGCGTACTATTCAGATTTTAGAGGATATGCTTCGCGCTTGTGTTATTGATTTTGGAGGTTCTTGGGATCAGTTCTTGCCGTTTGCGGAGTTTGCCTACAATAATAGTTATCAGTCGAGCATTCAGATGGCTCCCTATGAGGCATTATATGGTAGACGGTGTAGATCGCCAGTTGGGTGGTTTGAGCTGGGAGAGGCTCGGTTATTGGGTACATACTTAGTTCAAGAGGCCTTAGATAAGGTCAAAATTATACAGGATCGACTTCGTGCAACTCAGTCTAGGCAAAAGAGTTACGCCGACCATAAGGTTCGTGATGTGGCATTCATAGTTGGAGATAGAGTATTGCTTCAGGTATCGCCTATGAAGGATGTTATGAGATTTGGGAAAAAGGGTAATTTGAACCCTAGGTATATCAGACCATTTGAGATTCTTGATAGAGTGGGGGAGGTAGATTATAGACTTGCTTTGCCTCCTGGGTTATCCTCTGTTCATCAGGTATTTCATGTATCTATGCTCCGGAAATATCATGGTGACCCATCCCACGTGTTAGATTTCAGCTCTGTCCAATTGGACAAAGATTTAACTTATGAGGAGGAGCCGGTAGCCATTCTAGACCGACAGGTTCGTCAGTTGAGATTAAAGAGTTACCTTTCAGTTCAAATGCAGTGGAGAGGTCAGCCTGTTGAGGCTGCTACTTGGGAGTCCGAGTCGTACATGCAGAGCAGATATCCCTATTTGTTTTCTAGTTCAGTTAATTTTCTATGTCCCTTCGAGGACGAAAGTTTGTTTTAGAGGTGGAGATTATGATGACCCAAAGGGTCATATTATAAATTAAGACTCCGTTCCAAGCTCATTAGCCTTAAAAAGATTAATTTTATTTATATCGATTTGCGTGCACAGTCCGGGCGTGAAACCGGAAAGCTTTTATGTGAAAATATGAGAAATAGTAATTTCTAGAGTTAAAATTTTGTTTTAGTCGACTTTGGTGAATATTTTGAGTAAACTGACTCGGATATGTGTTCCGACGATCCCGGGAGGGTCTGCAATAAAATATAGGACTTGGGCATATGCCCGGAATTTAATTCTGAGGTCCCTAGCCTTAGAAAACAATTTTTGAAGAAAATTGTTCGGTTGGTTATTACAGGAAATAAATAAATGAAATAATAGGTTAAATTGTTGGTATCAGGCCCGTATTTTGGTTTCGGAGCCCGGAACAAGTTTGTTATGATATTTAAGTCCTATCTGTGAAATTAGATGAGAATCGGAGTTGGTTTGACGTGATTCAGACATCCGTTTGAAAAGTTAGGAATTTGAGTGTTCTTGAGAAAATCTTGAGTTTTGAGGTTAAATTTATAGTTTTTATGTTATTTTGATGATTTGATCGCACGAGCAAGTCCGTATGATATTTTTGGACTTGCGTGCATATTTAGTTTGGAGCCCTAAGGGCTCGGGTGAGTTTTAGGTAGGCTACAGAGTGTCTAGACTTAGAGAAAAATTGCACAGCAAAATTCTGGTGTTGGCAGGCCTCTGATCTCGCATTTGCGAGATCAGATTTCGCAAATGCTAAGTCTTGAGCCAGCCTCAGATCTTGCAAATGTGAGATTTTTGCTTGCAAATGCGAGACTTCAATATTTCAAAAATGAGACAAATTTATCGCGTTTGCGATGTCTGCCCAAATTCGAAGGGTTCGCAAATGCGAACCCCTGTTCACAAATGCGACACCCGCAGCAAGTTAAGTCAGATTTTAAATGGGGTTTTCACTTCTTTTTCAATTCTCTCAAATCCTAAACCTCCATAGGCGATTTTTAAAACACCCAAACTTCTCCAAATCATTGGTAAATGATCTCTAACTAATTCTTTTCATTCCTTAACAACTCTTAACAAGATTTCAACCAAAAATCTAGAGTTTTCATGGTAAAAATTGGGGGTTTTGGGTAGAACTTAGGAATTTCAAAATTTGGGGATTTTGACCTCGAATTGAGGTCGGATTCCAAAACCAATTGTATATCGGGGCTCGGGGGAGATTGAGTAAACGAGTTTTGGTCCGAACCTCGAGTTTAGACCAAGCGAGCCCGCGGTCGATTTTTGTATTTTGATAAGAAAATATAGGAAAACCACAGTGTTTCATTAAAGTTAATTCCTTTAAGCAATAAGTGATGATATTGAACTAATTGTGATTAGATTCGAGCGGGTTAGAGGCAAATTCTAAAGGAAAAGCTGTGTTAGAGCAGTGATTTGCTTGTGAAATTGAGGTAAGTGCTTGGTTTAACCTTGACTTGATGTAATAGAAATCCCCACTTAATTGCTATGTAAATTTGCATGTGTGTGGTGTAATGGTGAGGTGACGAGTATCTATACACCACCAACTTGGTTGTTGAACATGATCCCTTTTCCCGTTTCCAATTTATGTGATTCATAGCTTAATTATTTATGCTCATTGATGTCTCCATGATTACTTGGTTTCGTTAACTTGTTGTTAGATATTGTTTAAAGTATTTGAAAGTGTTGGTTGTTCCCTTGGTTTCATTGTGATAGATAAAAAAGATGAGCTGGTTGAGAGTATTTTATTATATTCCGGTTGGTCTCATTATGAAATGATAATTGATGAAGTTTATGAGTTGTATAGAATTCTGTTTATAATTGTCGAGACAAAAATATTGTGAAGGGCTTTGGCCTGAATTGTGAAAATTTTCATAAATAAAGTGATATGATATGTTTGGTGGGAGCGGGTTGCACGCCGCAATAAGGAGTGATAAGGGTGGACAGGTGGGATTGGGTTGCACGCCACAACAGGAGCAATAAGGGTGATATATATATATATATATATATATATATATATATATATATATATATATATATATATATATATGGAGGAGCAATAAAAGGTAGACAGGTGGGAGCGGGTTGCACGCCGCAACAAGAAGCGATAAGGGAGGACGCTTATGTTTTATTGATTTTCAAAAGCAATGATTTGAAAACTTATTGTTTTACTTTACTACTCTTCATATTTTTCACTTACTTTATTTTTAAAGTAAAAGTTTGGAAATTTGGAAACTTATGTGAGCTTTGGTTATAGGTGAGACTTGAAAAAGGTGGCTGAGTTATTTTAATTGTTACTACAGTTATTGTTTTGTTATTTTGGAATTTTTTCTTCTTGCTTTATTATATATTGTTTACAAGTTATATTGTTAATGCCCCGCTGTAGCCTCGTCACTACTTCCTCGAGGTTAGGCTCGGCGCTCACTCAGTACATGGGGTCGGTTGTACTGATACTACAATTTGCACTCTTTTGTGCAAATCCCGGTACCAGTCAGAGTTAGGAGATTTTAGTAGCTGTCATCATATACTCGGAGACACGAGGTAGATCTGCTGGCGTCTGCAGATTCCTGGAGTCTTCTCTTAATTTTATAGACACTGTTTTATTACATTCAAAACAGATACATAATTCTTTCAGCCCGTTATTTGTAGTATTCTTAGTGGTTCGTGAATTGTGACACCAGACCCGGGGGTAGTATTATAGTTATATATTTAGTTCGTGGTTCAGCTTAATTATTGATTATTATTATTATTCATGAAGTTATTCATTGGAAATTATTGGATTTAATTTATTTTAAATTGTCTTATTGCGCTTAAGTAAATGTTCGAAAGAAAATGGTTAATTAATTTCTAACATTGTCTTGCCTACAAGTATTGTGTTAGGCACCATCACGATCTCGTTGGTTGGGAATTTGGGTCGTGACACTTGCTAACACGAAGAACATCACCAGACATCAGAAAATCAACATCCAAAGTAGCACAAAATAATCTGAAATACACCCGAGGCCCCCAGGACACCAACCAAATATTCTACCGAGTCCTAAAACATCATATGAACTTAGTCGAGAACTCAAATCATATAAAACTTCGCTAAAAACACGATTCACACCCCAATTCAAGCCTAATGAAACTAAGAAATTTCAACTTCTACATTCAATCTTGAAACCTATCAAATCAAGTCCGATTGACCTCAAATTTTGCACGCAAGTAACATTTGATATTACGGACCTACTCAAACTTTCGGAATCGGAATCCGTACCGGATATCAAAAAGTCCACTCCCGATCAAACTTTCCAAAAATCTTCAAATTTTCAACTTTCGCCAAATGACCCTAAAATGACCTACAGACCTCCAAATTCACATCTGGACGAGCTCCTAAGACCGGGATCACCATATGGAGCTATTCCCAGGCCCGGAATCCCAAACGGACATCGATGACATTGAAATACACTTCAAACCAAAATCATCATATGAGCTTGTTGGAACCTTCAAATCTCGATTCCGAGGTTGTTTACTAAAAAATCAAACCTTAGTCAATTCTTTCAAATTAAAGCTTCCGAAATGAGAATTTTATTTCCAAATCAACTCCGAACTTCCCGAAATTTAAAATCCGACCACGCGTACAAGTCATAATAACTGAAGTGAAGCTGCTCAAGGCCTCAAACGCCGAACGACACGCTAGAGCTCAAAACGACCGGTCGGGTCATTACATCTATAGTCGGGGCTCCACCAAATATTGGATAAATAATACAAAAAAAAATTCATAAAAAGTGATAACTTCGATTTGGGAGGGAAAAAATAAAAAATAACCAGATTTACAATTGAAAATAAAAAAACAGCCACAGTTTAAAAAATATTCGAAATTTAACCAAAATATTAAAAAATATACCCTTAACAATTCGAAAATATTCCAGCATAATATGCTGGAGATCGAATTTTTTACATATGAGCTTCCAACATAATATGCGTGACTTTTATATGCAGGAGCTCCATAGACCCACATATTATGCTGGAACTTTCCGTGTGCTGAAGTTCCAATATAATATGATGGAAGTTTATACGCAGGAGCTCCATAATCCTGGATATTATGCTGAAACTTTCGTGTTTCAACAAAAATAATGCTATTTTTTAATGACTTTGCAAACACTAGTTATTTTTTGATTACTGGTTAGAAGACTGGCCGACCCCTGCTAATTTTTTCGATTTGGGATGGTTATTAGGAATTTCCTCGAGTTCATGTGACTTTCTCAAACTTTTACCCTTAAATAGGGGTGTACAAAGAAAAGTGACACACCGCACCAAACTGATAATCTTAGTCAAATCGAGAGAAAAAACCCGACTATGATTTGGTGTTAGAAAAAAAAATCCGACCATAATTGGTTTGGTTTAGTTTTAATTAAAAAAAGTCAAATTGAAATCAAACCAACCCGACATTACATGTATTCAAGTTTTAAAAATATTATATACATAAAAATAGTTATTGTGATGTGATTTATAAAAAATATAATTTTTTTCATAGTTGTCTCTTTTAATGTATTATTTCAAGATTGGACTTAGAATTTTTGAATGGTCAAATATATTTTATAGCCCATAAAAGTTAGTAACTCAAATAAAGTCCAAAGCAAAATCAAATAAATACTAATGCTAACAAAAAAAAATTCAATTCAATACTAGAAATGACAATAGTATTGGATATTATTTTTTGTTTCTTTTGCATTGGTTTAGACTTTGGATATTGAAAATGCATAACTTACTTTTAATATTATTTAGTCATATAATTAATAGTTAGTAATTATTAATCGTACTTATTTTAGCATGACTTAGTACTTTAGATTATATTTATTTTTATTATGGCTTATTAATTAGCAATAATTATTTTATGCGATTTATCGAGTATTTTAGTATAATCATGACTCATCTTACATTATTTTATATTATCTTATTAGGTAACATTTTATATACTTTTATCCTACTAGGACCTAAGAAATATTAGAGCATAAATTATATATTTTATGATATGAAGATTTTGTCAGAAAAAACCTGAAAATCGAGAAAATCGAAAAATTCGAGATTAAGAAATCCGAATTTTGTTGGTTTGGTTTAGTTTATAGATTTAAAAATTTAAGACAATTGATTTGATTTGATAATAAAAAAATCTGAACTAACTCGGTCTATGTACACTCCTATCTTAAGATTCCATCAAGGAGCTTCTCTGTTCATTTTCTGTTATGTGGACCTAGCTACTTTTTCCCCCATGTAGTAGTAGTAAGAGTTTGCAGAGGGAAAAAGACTATCTTGTAAGGCATTTCTCAATCAAAAATTATTTTCGAAAAAGATTTGCAGTTTCTTTTCCACAAACAAAAACAGAAAAACTTTCCAACTTCGCAAAGTTTTTCCACAAACAAATAGAGACCTATGGCCAAAGCTTTCTAACACGAAAAGTGAATTTGCTGTCAAAGAAAATCTAGAGATTACTTGAGCATTCCACTGTCCTTACATGGAGTGGTGCGAACAGACTTCCATATGTTAGAAATTTGCACCACCTAAACCTAATAAGTAATGTGACTCACTATCAGAGTCGGATTCAGAACTTTTACGTGACGGGACACATTATTCTGCTCAACTAGTGTCTTCTAAATATTTTTAGTATTCAGGGTGCCAATTACTTTAAATTAACTATTTTCAAGATATTTACGTGTATATATACAAAATTTTGGCTGAAATTTACGAGGTCCCGTGACCTCTCACTCATACACATGGATCCACCTCTGCTCACTATTAAAGATAAAAATTAATGAATTTAATTTACATACACTAACAATATGAGAAAATATTTACATCGTTAATACATATAATTTCACTTATTATGAGCAGTAATTTACAATTATCTTTTAACTAATCTTCCACTGTATACTATATGTTAGTATCTAAAGATTTATTTTTGTTTCTCCATCCAAATATTCAAAACTCACTAATCTGATTAATTTAAATTCATTATGTTGGTTTTACGAAAGGAACGCCCCTAAGGTTTTTTTTTATTCTCAAGGTTTAAAATCAAGAAATCTAATTAAATATGTTAAGAATTGATTCATCACGTCACACTCTTTGATAGTAATTCTCCGTGTCCCATTTTTTATATGACACTATTTTCTTTGTAGTCTTTTTTTAATATTTAAAAGCATTAAACTTTTTAACGTACTCTTAATAAGATCATTTATAATCAAATAAATTGCCATCACTTATTCCAAATCAAGGTGCAGAAGTATTTCTTTGTTACTTAAATTTTAGACCCAAGCAAATATCATCACATAAAAAGGAACTATAGGCCATTTTGTCCGGTGTGCAATCAACGTTCCACATTGATACTTGAAAAGATTGAGAGTCTCCATATAAGAGGGAAAACCGTGTGGGCTTGAGCAAAGCAGACAATATCACAATATGTTAAAAGTATTGTAAAAATTACAGGGGGCGCCCTATTTGGCCACCCCATTTAACTTATACCCACTTTTTAAAAAATGTTTTAGTTTGTACCCATTTTTAAAACAAATTCAGGACTCTTTCTCCTTCTCCTTCTCCTCCTTTGTTTTCTTCTCCTCCTCTTCCTCCTTATTCTTCTTCTTCGGGCGACAATGATTTTATATAGTGATTGTGAATATATTTAATGTAGTTTATGATGTCTTACAATGGTGAGGTTTATGACGCTTTATTTTTTACTATTGTTTAAGGTTTCTTCTTCTTATTTTTCTTAATTGCAAAATGGGTTCAATGGATTTATTGTTGTTTTGACAAATTGATGATTGTGGTTTGTTCCTGATGATATTTGGAGGTTATGTTCAAATTTGAGCTCACTTGGAGTAGATTTATGTATTAAATCGTATATTGGATTGTTATAATTCGAAGAACAAATTTCTGTTTCTGAGCAATTTTCACTTCAGACTNGGCCTATTAGAAGTAGAAGGCGCTCTGGTGGGATCTTCACGGACAGAAAAAGATTGCAGTCAGTTTGATAATGATCGAGTGACATTGCTTCTTCGGCCCGAACCGAGGAATCCCTTAGATATGATGCAAAACGGCTCTTGTTCTATCCTTGATCAGAGATTTCTCTATGAAAAATATGAATCGGAGTTTGAAGAAGGGGAGGGAGAAGGAGCCCTTGACCCGCAGGAGGATTTATTCAATCACATAGTTTGGGCTCCTAGAATATGGCGCCCTTGGGGCTTTCTATTTGATTGTATCGAAAGGCCCAATGAATTGGGATTTCCCTATTGGTCCAGGTCATTTCGGGGCAAGCGGATCATTTATGATGAAGAGGATGAGCTTCAAGAGAATGATTCGGAGTTCTTGCAGAGTGGAACCATGCAGTACCAGACACGAGATAGATCTTCCAAAGAACAAGGCCTTTTTCGAATAAGCCAATTCATTTGGGACCCTGCAGATCCACTCTTTTTCCTATTAAGTGAATGAAAACGTTTGTTTCACTTCAGACTTTTTGACTTGAAGTGCAATTTTTCACTTCAGACTTATTGGCCTTAAGTGTAGCAAAACATTTGTTGCACTTCAGACCTTTTGGCCTTAAGTGCATCAAGTGCAATTTTTTACTTTAGGCTTATTGGCCTTAAGTGTAGCAAAACATTTGTTGCACTTCAGACCTTTTGGCCTTAAGTGCATCAAGTGCAATTTTTTACTTTAGGCTTATTGGCCTTAAGTGCATGAAACCATTGGTTACACTTCAGAACTATTTGGCCTTAAGTGCATCTGAATAGCAAAATTTTACTTCAGACGTACTGGCTTTAAGTGAATGAAAACGTTTGTTGCACTTTAGACTTTTTGGCCTTAAGTGCATCTGAAGTGCAATTTTTCACTTCAGACTTTTTAGCCTTAAGTGCATAAAACCATTGGTTGCACTTCAGGCTTATTTGGCCTTAAGTGCATTTGAAGTGCAATTTTTTCAATTCAGACATTTTTTTTAACTTCAGACTCGACAAGTCTGAAGTTGATCGTAAAGTGAGTAAGCTTGCAAACTTTTTTGCAAAGTGAGTATAAGTTTAATTGTGACCCCAAAACCAGATATAGATACAAAAGCCCTAAAAATATTTTTGGACCGTTTAACCCAACACAATTATCATAATTTCGACAACCGTTTTAACTTCTTTCTATACCAGTGGATTCTCCAAGTTTATTCAACTTAGCAATTTCCCACACCCACTATAAATTGAGATACTATCTTTCACTAGCTCCCCACTTTCACTTCCCTTCTTTCTCTTCCTATAATTTATTCACACTCAAATTCTCTAACACTTGGTAAGATGAAGAAAGGCAATTCTTTTGCTGCAATAATACTTGTTTTGACATTGGTTCTTATAATCGGCGAATTGCTGGTGACAGAGGCAAAAGTAAAATGCGACATCAAGGAGCTGAGTCCGTGCGCTCCGGCATTCACCTCGTCACAGCCACCCACTAGTAAATGTTGCGATAAGTTGTACGAGCAGAGGCCTTGCCTTTGTAAGTACGTCAAGGATCCAAAACTAAGGCCATATGTGAAATCACCTAATGCCAACAATGCTGTAAAACGCTGCAGAATACTCACTTCCTTGTGTTAGGATCGATCCTAACGATAAAGGTCATATATGACGGTACTGAAAATACGTCATAAAAATAAACGTTATATGTGGTTGACGGCGTTATATAAGCAAACATTTTATGTTTTTCGACATATATCTCAAATGTGACTAAATAAATGTCGTTATATCTATGATGTTTTGTAGTGTATTTATGTATTCGTACATAAATGCCATCTGCTTCTTGTAAGGAATTATTAAAGCCTTTACTGGCACTTTATACCTAAAAATAAAATGGTTGTAATGCTACTACAGATTAATAGTCACTGTTTTCTTTCTACTTAGATGAATCTTTGTATCACAACATCTTGTTCTGGAATGAGGAATTTGAATGGTATATTAATGAATCTTTGTCTATCTTTACTTGCCTTTAATACCGTTCGTCTGCATAAGAGGAACAAGTATAACTAGTAGATTTAATAAGGAGCTTATAATCTAGAATTTCAAGAGAAAATAGAGATCCGCCTTTCTAATGAATCATAAGTCTTGGTTTGTAAGATTAACGACCGCATGACTGAAGAATTTCATTTGTGTACTTATGAATTTAGATATGCTCTCGGGATCTAATTTATAATTCTTTTATGATTTGACACGATAAATTTTAAAGGCTTGGCCTCATTTTTCATCCATCACAAATTTTGAAATTCTCCCATTTTCTTTGTATTATTTTTTCAAAATAAAATATAAGTGTCATGTGTAATTTGTTCCGGCTCCGCGTTATTACATTCGCTGAAACACTAGGGTTTGAGGTACTGCTATTGATGTTCGACCAAAAATACATATATTTAACCGTTGTTGCCTCACATTCTAGTACTTTTAATCATTTTTTGAGTATTAATTGTATTGCTTTATGCTTAATATTATATTTTAACCGTGTAGGAATAAAGCAGTGTCCCGAATTGAAGATGAAAAGCTCACTACATTGTCACGACCAAAAAACTAACCTTGTCGTGATGGCGCCTATCGTGGTACTAGGCAAGACGATACAATTACCAAAAACAACCGATATGTTCATTTGTAAAGAAAATCTTAAAGTTGTTCCATATAAAACCTTTAATAAGGAGTTCATTCAAATAAAAATAAAAATAGAAGTGCGGAAGGAAAACAAGCCCGACATCAGGGTGTCACTAGTCATGAGCAACTACTACAACTGTCTGTAAATATCAAGACTAACATAGTCTGGGATCAATCAAGTACAACTAAGGGAAGATAAAGAAAGAGGAAAGTAGAGCTGCGATCGCCATGCAACTACCTTGCTAACTCCGAAAATCTGCGTCAGAAATAATCAACAGCCTCAACCGTGCCCAGATACGCCGAGATCTGCACGCAAGGTGCAGGGAATAACGTGAGTACGCCAATTTAGTAAGTAACAATAGTAAATAAAGACTGAGTAGTAGTGACGAGCAGTAAAACACGTAAAGTCCACATCATGAAATCTCAGTAAAATACAACATGCTTTCAAATCAGTATTTGAGTCAAATCACCTCATTTGAAATCCAGTTTCGCTAAAAATCATTTAAAGATAATTTTCAACAGTTTCAACAGAGGCTTAATGCAAAAGAGAGTAAAAATGACGAAATCATAAACAGCCCATCGGCCAAGCCTCACAGTCACTCGTAATCAGCCCCTCGGGCATACCTCATAATACTCGTAACATCCCTTCAGGCATACCTTACTATCACTCATGCCTCCTAGTCACTCAGGACTCGGCACTCGGCACTCTCACTCAGTAGGTACCTGCGCTCACTGGGAGTGTTCAGACTCTGGAGGGGCTCCTACAGCCCAAGCGCTAATCTGCACGGACCACTCACGTGCCGCACAGTGCCGCACAGACAACTCACGTGCTATCATATCATATCTGGATCCGTACAGACAACTCACTTGCTATCATATCATATCTGGATCCGTACAGACAACTCACGTGCTATGACATCAATCTGGATCCGCACGGACAACTCACGTGCTATATTACAATATCTCACAACGGGCCCTCGGCCTCACTCAATCATAAACCTCATAAGCCACTCGGGCATTTAAGTAAAAACAGGGAACTCAGCCGAAAACAACATTTATATGCATCAAAACAAAGTAATAAGACTGAGTTATGTAGTAAACAAGTATTGTCACACCTCTTTTTTTCCGGTGGGTGCCTACAATCACAACAACAGACAAAACAAAGCAACTTTTCTGCCCTAGTTTGTACCAGGAACATTTGTGAGTGTTAGTTGAATCCCATTTTTTAGGTGGGTCTTGAAAACTTAAATCAAATCCCATTATCCGGGAGGATACTGAAAATTTAAAACCTAAATCCCATTATCCAGGAGGGTCCTGATAATTTTAAAACTAAATCCCATTTTCCAGGAGGGTCCTGAAAACCTAAAAATGTACTTACTTGAGCCAGGATCTCTTCCTGGAGGATCTTCTGTAGAAAGAACAAAATTCCTTGCCCTTGAATCATGCTTTCCTCATGGAGGGTCCCTGCAAATCAGACAAATTTTCTTGCCCCTGTTTGCACTCGGGAGATTTGTGAGTTGTTAGAAAAACTGTAAACCACTTATGCTACTGATGCAATGATAAGAGTAAACTAAAGACTCGTCTAGGATGTGCGTTTCCTGTGAGCAAAACCACAAATGTTTGACTAGCAAGTGCGTCTGCTAAGAGTAAAACCTGAAAGACCCAAATTAGGAAGTGCATCTCCTAGGGGGGAAAAACTCAATTTGGGAAGTGTGTCTCCTAAAATTATATACTAAAAGACCCAGACTAGGAAGTGCGTCTCCTAGGGGGGTGAAACTTCAATGACTCGAACTAGGAAGTGCATCTCCTAGGAATGAACTTAAACGACCCAAACTAGGAAGTGCGCCTCCTAGGGGTGAAACCAATTTGGGAAGTGCGTCTCTAAAAGTATATCCTGAAGAACCTAGACTAGGAAGTGCGTCTCCTAGAGGTGAAACTTAAATGAATCAAACTAGGAAGTGCGTCTCCTAAGGATACAACTCAAATGACTTAAACTAGGAAGTGCATCTCCTTGGGGTGAAACTTCAATGACTTAAACTAGGAAGTGCATCTCCTAGAACAAAACATAACCTGAATGACCTAGACTAGGAAGTATGTCTCCTAGGGGCAAACTTAAATGATTCACACTAGGAAGTGCATCTCCTAGGAATGAACTTAAATTAACCAAACTAGGAAGTGCGTCTCCTAGGGATACCACTCAAATGACTTAAACTAGGAAGTGCATCTCCTAGGAATGAACTTAAATTAACCAAACTAGGAAGTGCGTCTCCTAGGGGTGAAACCTCAATTTAGGAAGTGCGTCTCCTAAAAGTATATCCTGAAGAACCTAGACTAGGAAGTGCGTCTCCTAGAGGTGAAACTTAAATAAATCAAACTAGGAAGTGCGTCTCCTAGGGATACAACTCAAATGACTTAAACTAGGAAGTGCATCTCCTAGGGGTAAAATCTCAATTTAGTAAGTGTGTCTCCTAAGGGGTGAAACTTCAATGACTCAAACTAGGAAGTGCGTCTCCTAGAACAAAACATAACCCGAATGACCCAGACTACGAAATGTGTCTCCTAGGGGCGAACTTAAATGACTCACACTAGGAAGTGAGTCTCCTAGGAATGAACTTAAATTAACCAAACTAGGAAGTGCGTCTCCTAAGGATAAAATCTCAATTTAGGAAGTGCGTCTCCTAAACAAAATATGACTTGAAAGACCTAGACTAGGAAGTTCATCTCCTATGGGTGATGTGATCACGCTCAACTATGTCTTATAGAAAGACTAAACGGGCGCTGCAAATATAATCTGGGGTATTACACCCAAAGTCGATCCCACAGAGAATTGTACGTATCAATTGAGTCTATAAAATACTAAAATAGTGTTTAATCAATTTTCTCAATACTTTTGAATATAAATTT
>ML420927.1:0-23678 GCA_005239525.1 Nicotiana knightiana | reverse complement strand
GATAACAGTTTAAAATATTAAGATGAGACCTCAAATAAATATTTACACTAAAATAGTATAGAATTTGGGTGTGGTCAAAAATTAGTTGTTCACACAATTGACCTCCTGATGCGTGGCTAGAATTCATGGATTAACATGTTATATCCCTTACATTTTATGTGCGTTAATGATAAAAATACACTTTTCATGTGCATAATGGAGTCTATTTCATGTGTAGGTGCATTGGAGATGGAAACCGAGCTAAATGGATACATGAACGTCAAAAATACGCTCAAGAGTCGAAAAGGAGTGACCCGGGCTATAGCCGGGCATTTTGGCCTTAAAGTCAGGCCAACCCGGGCGTTAGTGGGGCGTTTGGCCCCTAAAGCCAGGGTCATCCTGGCGTTAGTGGGGCGTTAGACCCCTAAAGCCAGGTCTTCCATGGCGTTAAGGGGGCGTTTGNTTAAGTGTTTCCCAGTTTGAATAGAAGTCTCCTACATGTTTAGGATTTATCCCAAACATATAAATAGACCCAAAAACACAACTTGAGGGGAGGAAGCCATGGAAGTGAAGAAAAACCTGTGGATTACTACTCAGTGAAGCAAACATTGATTTTTATAGCTCTTATTTATTATTTTGTAGTTCAATTATGCAAGTTATTTTAGAATTGTTTCTTATGAATATGAGTAGCTAATTTTCTTAATCTAGGATTTTGGTGGAACCCGTTGGAGGATAAACTTATTATGATATTAATATAGGTTTGATTGGTTGATTAATATCTATTTGTTCAACTACGTTCTTGTTGTAGTTGATTGAAGGGCCCTCAATTAGCTGTTCCTATTTATTATGTATCTACTTGAGAGAGAGTGCATATTTAGGTAGTTGTTTGAACAACATCACTCCCGGAGTATAGACGAAAGTCATAACCGAGGGTTTAGAGGTTGGATTAGAGATAACGATACCTCGGGTGCAATCTAAAGTGAACTGTAATGCAATCTAGCTAGCGTAACTTGAGAGAGTGCGTCTAGTAAATTATCATAATTACTTGAGAGAGATTTATGGTAGATAGAGTGTTCATGATTGATAGAGACAACTAATCAAACTATAAGAAGTATCCGAGAAGGAAGTTCACCGACGGGGGAAACCATAACCTTAGACCTTTATCATAATTGTTTACAACACATTGTTAGTAATTGTTAGTTATTATTATTGTCAGTAGAATTAGTAAAACATCACCAATTTATATTAAAAATTCTTGAGAGAATTGATTAAGTAAAAGTTGCATATTCTAAAGCCTTGATTGATACGTAAATTCCCTGTGGGATCGACTCTGGGCATAATACCCCTGATTATATTTGCAACGCTCGCTTAGTGTTTTATAAGACATAGTTGAGCGTGATCACCTTCTTTGAAACTATATCTCGTTGCCTTAACGTGTAGCGCCCGGATGCCTTGGGATCTTCATGCAACTATCCATGCTCGAGGTAATCAATGATCTCATTCCTCCAGCCCCAGATCAAATTAGTCATGTTTACCTCGTAGTGGCTATCTGTGTCTAGAACTGAGTGCATAAGTTGTACGACCGTACCGGAGTCTGATCCCTTATTTTTGTTGATGAGCCAAGGTTAGGTAATGCTTCAGCTTCTGCATTTTCTTCCCTCGGGATATGCGTAATTGACCACTCCGGGAATCAAGCAAGCATAGCCTAAACCTTCACTACGTATTGCTGCACGCGTTTCTCTTTGGCTTCAAGGATCCTGTAGACCTGATTTACCACCAGTTGGGAGTCGCATTTGATTTTTATGACCTCGGAACATAGTCCCCGGGTCAATTCAAGTCCTCTAATCAAATCTTCATACTCCGCTTCATTGTTAGTCAGAGGAACCGTTCTTATGGCCTGCCTTAGGGGTTTTCCCAAAGGCGTGGTTAATACTATGTCGAGCCCGGACCCTTTTTACGTTGGAAGATCCGTCCGTAAATAGTGTACAAACTCCTATTGTCGATTCTGACACCATCACTGCCTTTTTTGTCGCCAAAGGTAGCAATCTCGAACTGAAATCGGCCACAAAGTCAGCCAAAACTTGTGACTTAATCGCAGTCTTAGGTTTATATTCTATGTCAAATTCATTCATTTCAACGGCCCATTTGGCCAGCCTACCCGAAAGTTTGGGTTTATGAAGGATATTGTGCAGGGGAAAGGTGGTCACCATAGCTATCAGGTGAAATTAAAAACAAGGCCTCAGCTTCCAAGCGGCAACTACGAGGGCTAAGGCCAACTTCTCCAAATGTGGGTAGCGAGTTTCTGCTCCCGTTAAAATTTTACTAACGTAAATAAATGAGAGATTACGTACCTTCGTCCTCACGGACTAAAACGACGTTTACCGCTACCTCCGAGTTTGCTAGGTAGATTAACAATATTTTGCTTCCTTTGGTTTCAATAATAATGGAGGACTTGACAAGTACCTTTTCAAATCCCTCAAATCCTACTGACATTCCGGGATCCATTCGAAGTTGCTTGAGAAATAATAACAGGTTAGATTGTTGTTGAACAACAACACTTTTGGGTAATTGAATAGATTCATTACTTGAATTTAAAATTGGGGTTAGAGATAACGAAACTTTGGTGGGATAAATTAGAGCTACATAAATTATCAGCTAGAGTAGTTCGAGAGAATGCTCCAGTAAATTATTGTAGTTGATCAAGAGATAATTGTAGTAACTCATAGCTCATAATTCTCATAGAGTAACACGGTGAGAGTATAGCAAAAGAGTCAGAATTAGTCTAGCAATTGGGGAAATCACTGCCCTAGATCTTTCTACCATTGATTTATCTTTAATATTAAATATTATTAGTTTTTTTTTATATCAGTCCCTTTAGTTAATAAGTCCAAACAATTATTGATTAAAATACTGCATCCAAAAATTGTCTGAGCCTACATTAGCATCACGGAGAGTTGTAATAGGTAGGTTAATTCCCTGAGGATTCGACTCCGGACCTCAAACTGGATTATATTTGCAACGACCGCTTTGTCTTTTCTAAGCCATAGTTGGGCGTGATCAAATTTTGGCGCCGTTGCCGGGGAACTAACAGCGTTATTTGTTACAACTTAGAAGTATCGCTAGAATTATTAGTTTAGCTCAATTTTCTACGGTGTTAAATAATTATTCATTAAAATTCTCACGTTTGAATTCTTGTGTGATGCAGGTGTATGCCTAGAAACCCTTCGAGGACTGGTGAACTTCTTGAAGGACTCTCAGACCTCGAGAAAACATTCTAGGCATTAAATCATGCTAACAAGAAGGAAAAAGACTTACCGCAACTTGAAATGGAAAACGTGGATAACGTCAACGCAAACAACCGGGTACCTCTTGTACCAAACGATGGAGTGGTGGCACCTCTTGTGCCAGAAGCTGCACTCTATGATTGGGCACTGCCAACAGCTGACAACCTGGCCACCGCCATTGTTGTACCCCAAATACAAGCGGAGACATTCCAGATCACCAACAATATCCTGCATCTTCTGCAGAATAAGGGATTGTTCTTCGGGTCACACATTGAAGATCCTCAACAATACCTGAAAGTTTTTTGTCGATTGGTGTGACCCAAAGGCAGCCAAATATGACCCCGGAAGCCATCAAGATGCTATTGTTCCCTTTTTCAGTGACTAGGGAAGCTCAGATTTGGCTGAATTCACTCCCAATAAACTCCATTTCCACGTGGGAGAAATTAGTCAAGCAGTTCCTAAATAAGTTCTACCCTCCCAACAAGACTGCAAGACAGATTGATGAGATATTGTAGTACATGAAGAATCCCACTGAGACCTTGCAGGAAACTTGGGAAAGATTCAAGGGGATGCTAGTGAAGTGTCCTCACTGTGGTATTCCAGACCAGATGCTCGGCCAGAGATTCTACATGGGGCTAGCGGACAATTTGAAAGCAAATGTGGACGCTTCGGCTGGGGGTGCTTTTCTGAGCAAGACATTTACTGAGTGCAAAGTCCTTCTTGACAAGATGGCTCAGAATTCAGGATGGATGATGAGAGGTATGACCCTGACACCAATAGTGCATTCAGTTCCTCTTGACCCAAACAATTCACATGCAGAGAACAAGCCACACTCATGACTCAGATGAGTATACCGACGAAGAAGATTGACGAGATGGGTACAAAGCAATTGCATATCGTTGATACAACAAATGGAGGACTGTGTACCCCTTGCATAAATCAATCTTATGTGTGTTCATGGAGTGGAGAAGGTGAAAACCAGGGTCCCAAAGAAGATATGAAATTATGTTAACAATTTTGGAGGTCAGAGGCAAGGAGGACAACAGTAGGGGCCAGCACCCAACCAGCAGTACAGACCCAACATACCACAACCTGGAGGTGTATGGCCACAAGGCCAAGTGGTTCCATATCAGAGACAACAGGGCTATCAGCAGCAACACCAGCAACAACTGACATACCAACCACCTCATCAGCAGCAAGACAGCAACATGGTGGAGATCAAGGGTATGTTGCAGCAACTCATTGGCACGAATGCTAAGATGCAGGATAAGTTGGCAGCACACGATTCAGCAATTAAGGGGATTGAAACTCAATTGGGGCTGTTGTCCATGGCCTTAAATAATCGCCCCCAGGGAGCATTGCCGGCCGACACAAACATCAACCCAAAGGAGAAAAACCCGAATCAACTTATGGCAGTCAATCTCCGGAATGGGAGATATTTAGACAGGCAGAAAGAGGTTGCTCAACCCAGAAGAGAGACTATGCCAGCCACTCTAGTTCCAGTCGAGATAGATGAATCAGAAGAACTCACCGAAGTGGTGGTTGAACAAGCCCAGGTTGAAAAGGGTAAAGCCAAATAAAGTGAACAAGTTGCAGAACAAGTGGCTCCTCTTGTGCCACAAATTTCCAATAAAGAACAGCCAACAAGCACTGTACAAAAAGTGATGCCTCCATCATTGCCTCAGAGATTGGCAAAATAAAAGAAAGAGGATTAATACAGGAAATTTATGGAGATGCTTCGTTAGATTCAATTGAATATTCCTTTGATGGATGCCTTGAGGGAAATGCCAGGCTATGCAAAGATGATGAAAGACCTGATGTCGCAGAAATTTGATTTTCAGCACCTGTCCACAATGACTCTGACACAGATATGCGGTGCGGTAGTGACTAGACCCATGGATCAAAAGATGTCTGATCCAGGTAGCGTCACCATTCCATGCACCATTGGGAGTTATGCTTTTGCAAAAGCATTGTGTGAATTAAGAGCCAGCATAAACTTGATGCCTTTGGCAATCTACACAAAGCTGGGCATTGGCAGAGCTAGGCCGACTTCCATGTTGTTGCAACAGGCTGACCGCACAGTTAAAAGACCGACATGGATTCTTGATGATGTGATGGTGCAAGTGGGGAAGTTTGTATTCCCTGCGGGCTTTGTCATTCTGGACTGCCAAGTAGACAAGGAGATTCCCATCATTTTGGGAAGGCCATTTTTAGTCACTGGGAGAACACTGATTGATTGCGAGACTAGAGAATTAAAAATGAGGTTGAACGATGAAGAAGTGATATTCAACGTCCAACAATCCATGAGGAGGCCTAGTGAATATGCAAATTTCTCCCTAGTGGAGGCGATGGATATGATCCTACATGATGAAGATGAGACCCTTAATGCCAAAGATCCATTGGGAGCTTGTTTGACAAATTTAGAGGAAATTGATGGCGAAGGGTTGGCAGAGTGGGTTATGGCACTCGAAGGCCAAGGATTTTGGAAGAGGGAACCCCGATTTGAGACCCTCTATTTAGAAGAAAGAGCCTCACCACCTGCAAAACCATTAGTTGAGACACCACCACAATTGGAGCTGAAGCCATTTCCAGCCCACCTCATGTATGCCTTCTTGGGTCCTAACTCTACTTTACCTGTTATCATATCATCTGGTTTGCTACCTGTGCAGGTTGAACAATTACTGAAAGTGTTGCAAGAGTGCAAAACTGCCATTGGTTGGACCATGGCATACATGAAAGGTATCAACCCGGCCTTCTGCATGCACAAGATTCTTCTGGAAGAAGGGCACAAACCTTCTAGAGAACATCAACTAAGGTTGAACCCAAACATGAAAGAGGTAGTGAAAAAGGAGGTGATTAAGTGGCTGGACGCGGGCATCATCTTTCCCATCTCTGACAATAATTGGGTGAGCCCCGTCCAGTGTGTACCGAAAAAGGGCGGAATGACTGTTGTACAAAATGAGAAGAACGAGTTGATCTCAACTCGTACAGTCACCGGGTGGCGGATCTGCATGGATTATAGGAAACTAAATGCAGCCACCCGAAAGGACCATTTCCCCTTGCCATTCATTGACCAGATGTTGGACAGATTAGCTGGGTGATCTCACTTTTTTTTCTTGGACGGATACTCGGGGTACAATCAAATCTCAATAGCCCCGGAAGACAGAGAAAAAACGTCCTTTACATTTCCTTTCAGAGAATGCCCTTTGAGTTTTGCAATGCACCGGCCACATTCCAGCGGTGTAGGTTAGCCATCTTTACCGACATGGTCGAAGACATTATGGAGGTGTTTATGGATGATTTCTCCGTGGTAGGAGATTCATTCAAAGATTTTCTCCATATCCTCAAAAGGGTGCTCAAACGATGTGGGGAAACAAATCTGGCACTGAACTGGGAGAAGTGCCATTTTATGGTACAAGAAGGAATAGTGTTGGGACATAGAGTGTCCAAAAAGGGGATTGAAGTAGACTATGCGAAAGTTGACGTTATTGAGAAGCTACCACCACCTACTTCAGTGAAAGCAGTGAGGAGTTTCCTTGGGCACGCCGTATTCTACAGGCGTTTTATCAAGGATTTTTCAAAAATTGCTAACCCTTTATGTAAGCTGCTTGAAAAAGACCAGCACTTTGTGTTTTCTGATGTTTGCAGGTTGTCATTTGAGGAGTTGAAGAAGAGATTGGTGGTCTCACCCATCATTGTTGCACCCGACTGGGAGCAACCATTTGAACTGATGTGCGATGCCAGTGATTATGCGATAGGAGCGGTCTTGGGGCAGCGCAAGGAGAAAATTGTGCACCCCATCCACTATGCAAGCAGGACGCTTAGTGGTGCACAGTTGAACTACACGGTCACTGAAAAGGAAATGCTCGATGTAGTGTTTGCATTCGACTAATTCAGGTCATATTTGATTGGCTCAAAAGTTATTGTTTATACTGACCATGCAACCATTAGGTACTTTATAGAAAAGAAGGAGTCAAAGCCTCGCCTGATTCGGTGGGTTCTGTTGCTACAAGAGTTTGACATGGATATTCGTGACCGGAAGGGGACAGACAACCAAGTGTCAGACTGCCTCTCAAGGTTGGAAGGGGCAGAAAAGAGAACAGAGGTTGGAGATATCATCGAGACTTTCCCGGATGAGCAATTACTGGAAATGAAAATGGAGGAGGCACCATGGTATGCTGATATTGCTAACTACTTGGCATATGGTATAGTATCGCACGATTTCTCCTTGATTCAAAAGAAAAAGTTTTTTCTGGGATTGTCGTGATTATTATTGGTATGAGCCTTTATTGTTCAAAATATGTGTTGATAACATGATCCGGCGGTGTATCCCCGAGCAAGATCAACCCTCTGTTTTGCAGGCCTGTCATGCTTCTCCATATGTGGGACACTTTGGAGGAGTCCGAACAGCAGCAAAGGTACTAGAATCTGGACTATACTGGCCTGCATTGTTCAAGGATGCTCATGCCTGGGTAAAAATTTGTGATGAATGTCAAAAGACAGACAACATATCCCATCAACATGAGATGCCAATGACCAAAATCCATGAGGTGAAAGTATTTGACATGTGAGGAATCGACTTTATGTGGCCATTTGTCAGCTCTTACGGTAACAAGTATATATTGGTGGTCGTTGACTATGTCTCGAAGTAGGTCGAAGCAGTTTCTCTCCACACCAATGATGCAAAGGGGGTGACCAATTTCCTAAAGAAAAACATCTTCACCCGTTTTGGCACCCCCCGGGCCATAATCAGCGATGGTGGATCTCACTTCTGCAATAGAGCGTGTGCACGCTTGTTGGAGAAGTATGGAGTTCGCCACAAGGTAGCCTCACCGTACCACCCACAAACAAGCGGGCAGGTTGAAGTGTCCAACAGGGAAATCAAAAGTGTCCTCTCAAAAACAGTGAATGCAAAAAGAATGGATTGGGCCATGAAGTTAGACGATGCATTGTGGGAACATCGCACAACCTTCTAAACTCCAATTGGTATGTCACCTTACAAGTTGGTGTTTGGTAAGGCATGCCACCTTCCGGTTGAGCTAAAACATAAAGCATTGTGGGCACTGAGGCAGTTGAACTTGGACATGGAAACAGCGGGCACCAACAGAGTTAATGGGCTGCATGAGCTTGAGGAATTCCGGTTCCACGCATTCGAGAGTGCTCGATTGTATAAATAACGGATGAAATTGATGCATGACAAGCACATCTTGGATCGAAACTTCAAACCCGGCGAATTAGTTCTACTATACAACTCAAGATTGAGATTATTCCCAGGTAAGTTGAAGTCCCGATGGTCATGTCCGTTCAAAGTAGTGCAAATGTTCCCAAGTGGAGCTGTAGAGATCGAATCAGTAGATGGGACGAACAAATTTACAGTGAATGGACAGAGGTTGAAACAGTACCTTGGTATGAGTGAAGAAAAAGGGGACAGTGTGGTGATAACTCTGGAGGAGCCCCAATACAAAATGAGGAGTGAGGGCAAGAGTTTGCGTCGTGTCGCGACGTTAAATCAGGCGCTTCATGGGAGGAAACCCATTGGTTGTTGTATTCGTCGTGCCATGACGTTAAATCAAGCGTTTCATGGGAGGCAACCCATGATTTTCTGTTATTTTCTCTTTTTGTTGTTGTTGTAATTGATGTAGATGTTACTAACCCATTTACTAGTGTACAGGGCACTATGAGTGTATATTGGGAGAAGACAGGGTCCAGCCACAACTCTGGTTGAGTAAAAATGTAAATAAATAAAAAAAGACTCGAACACCGTCACTGCAGCCGTGGCAAACTGCGGCGCGGCCGTGGCAGGTAACGTATATTCTGTTTGACTCACCGCGACCACGGGAAGTCACGAACATTTTGTTCGAACCCTTCGTCACCGTGACCGCAATTGACCGCGGCGCGACCGTGGAAATAGCCAGGTACATTTTTTTTTATCTTATTTATTTTTATTTAATTATTTATCTATTCCTTTATAAACCCTACTCTTCTAATACTCTAACCCCCCCCCCTATATTTCTTAACCCCCACCCCTTCTCTCATTCTCCTACCCCAAGCTCACCACTCTCTTCCCTCATCTCCACTACCCTCAACCACCAGGTTTCTCTCTCTTCCTCTCTTCAAGTAAGTCTACTAACTCCCCTCTCTCTTAATTTATTTTCTTTGTGTTATTTTATCTTGTATAATGTATATGTTAATGGTAGATCTCCACCATGTCTAGGTTAAGAATTTTTTTTTTTTGGTTTTGTAAATTAACTTAGTGTGACTTGGTGGTAAGATTTGGTGTTGTTGGGTGAAAATCATGTTAGTGGATTGATTTTAATAGAGTATTATGGTTGCCATTGAGGAGTTTTTGTACTACTATCGGCTAACATATGCATGTCTAGATCTATGTACACCACGTGTTTGAAAATTTTCCACATTGAGCTAAAAAGTGGTAATGCGACCATCGTGATGGTGAAGTCTGAGTAACCACCCGGCAGTCACACAAATTGAACCCTCTCTAACAATAAACCTTGTTGTGTCAGGTACCATGTCTCAATCCAGGAAACGCAGAACCCAGGCTAGTACAAACCAGTTTGATTTTACTCAGTTTGTCTCGAAAGATGTTGAGGAAAGATTTGAAGCAAAGGCAGCCCAGAAGATGGTGCATGAAGTACCTATTGACAGGGTCACCCTGCAGAGTGAATGCCCATAGATGTTCCATGAATTGAGGAGAGGCAGTTAGACGTCTTCTTTGAGGAACCGGAGGAGGTGAATATTTTGATGGTCTGGGAATTCTATGCGAATTTCCCGGAACACGCCAACCGGGTGATCACAATCAGAAGAACATGGGTAAATGCTTCTCTTGAAGCAATACGCCGAGCATACCGGCTACCGGTCTTCTCAGGAGCGGAGGATTACTACCAAACCTATCAGACACCACCTGTCACTTGGAACCTCATTATTTGGTCAATCTGTTTGGGAGGGGAGACCATATGGATAAAGCATGGCATCACTCTAAACTCCCAATCTCTCACTTGGGAAGCTAAATGCTGGCTCACTATCATCTGTAGCCGATTGTTGCCCTCCAGCAACACTACTGATATAAATTCACCTTGTGCAGTGGCGGTTTGGTGTTTTGTCAACCGTCATGACTTCAATGTGGCCAGGCTAATCCACGATGAAATGTTCATCAGATGTCCTGAGATAGTCAAAGGGTTCTACTTCCCTTCACTAGTCACCAGGTTGTGTCATGCTGCAAATGTCCCCAAGAATCGTTTCATAGATGGGAAGCTCGCAAAGAAGGCCCCTTTCAGGGCCAACAAAATCACAGTGGGAAAGGAGCAGCCTGTGCCTATTGTTGTGGACGATGAGGACGAGGTGGTGCCTAATGCCTCCCCACCAATGCCACCTTATGATGAGGCGGGCCCATCTCGGCCTCGGAAGATCACCCAGATGTCTACCTTGGAGAAATATGTTGCTGGCTTACGCACCTCAGTGGATAACCTAAATGACAGAGTTGACACTCTGGCCACTTAGAGTGAAAAGTCCGAGAAGAAGATAATGGCCTGGCTCTGAGAGTTAGGGCGCACCTGTCATCTCGACCCGGCCACCGTCTCTGATGAAGACTGAACACCAGGGAAGTCTCCTTACCTCACCGTGCATTATTGTTGTTGATATAGGGACATGCCAATTCTTTAATTGTGGGGTGGGGGATATTAATTGTGGGGTGGGGGATACTGTTTGTTGTTGTATATATAATTGTTAGTAGGTTTATTGGTTTGTTGGTAGTTGAATTTTTTTGAATATATATTGATTAGTGTTGACTTGGCCCGAAGACGGACACCTTTCGACAAGTCTCTTGAGGGTTTTGAGTCAAAGAAAAAAAAGTATTTAGCCAGGACTCTTCCCGACAATGGACCTGTTTCTTGAGGGAAGTGAGTCTATAGAAAACACAAAAAGATTTTTCTTTGTTAGGTAGCGTATCAACCCCCCTGGTTTTCTTTATACCACGGTTCTTTTCCAAGGGTTTTCATTTGAACCGGGTGTAGTTAGTTTTTTTCATTTTAGTTTAGGAGTCTTGGGCGGAAATCAAAAATGGGAATAGGACCCTTAACTCTATGATACCCTGAATAAAGATTACTTTAGTGGGACACTTAGGCTCTTTAGTCGACTCTAATAAGGCCTTAAATTATGTGTCCCTGAATGGCTCAAGTGCTTAAAGTAGAGTGTCTGATGATCCTAACTGAATTGAGTCATGTGCCATGTGTGAGTGAGACTTTGTGTATTTTGTGCTAACACTCATTGCCTAGAACTTACCCGGTGTGTGTACAAAGCAAATGGTAGTCTTGTTTGGTCTGGAAAGTGATATAGGCATTCTTTGCTTAACCCTTCTGTATATGTTTGTCCCACCTAATTGTACATATCTTAGTATACTCCGTTGCGCCCATAAGCCTGTTTTCCTTGGCAACCACATTACAAGCCTGACCCAAGTTTAAATTGCCTATCTTGTTGAACCCTATCACCTCTTAGAAGCACTCGAAGTGTAATGGATATGAAAAGAAATATAAGTGTGGGGTGGTTGATTGGGCTGTTAAGTGGAATTAATGAAGCATGAAAAAGTGCATTGTTTGATAAGCAATACTATAGGCCACCAGAAAAGAAAAAAAAAAGTCTCAAATTGGTGGTGGCTATTAAAAGAAAAAGTGTGCTTAAAAGAATAAGGGGTTAACACAATAATGTAATGGTGGAATGAAGGTTTGACAAAATCAAGAGCTTAAAAGTACACAATGTAGTGGAGTGCCTAGGGAGGTGCAGTCACTATACCTATATGTATCCTACCCATTCCGTAGCCAACATTACAACCAAATAAAGTCCTATTTGATTCTAGACCGAACAAGCTCGATTAGTCGAGTATTACACTACGGGCGAGCCTATGGTGCGTTGTTTGTGGCATAAGAATTTGTTTCTGAGGGTGAGTGAAATGTCGTATTCGAGTTCCTCAATGTGTGATTTGTAAATAATATAAGTCTCTTTTGTAGTGAGTAGGCGCATGATTCATGAAGGGGAGGTAAGTCTGGACCTCTGACTGAGAGTAGGAGAGCCGGTTAGGGGTATTGCGTGGCTATAAAGGAGTCCACTCTCGAGACTAGGATGTCGCGTTGAAGTAGTCTACATGTGTGAAGTCTTCTAAGTATAGAGATTAGGGAAGGTATCCTGTGATGATTAGGCCTGTAGAGTGTGGTTGTGTTTCTCGAGGACGAGAAACGGTTTAAGTATGGGGTGTTGATAGTAGGCTATATAGACGCTATTTACACTCTTAATGAACCATACTTTAGTGTTTTTTTAAGTGCAAAAATGACAATAAAATGCTCTAGATAGTGTTTTTATGCTTTGCAGGAAATAATCCACGTTCGGAAGATACTTAGGAGCGTTTTGGAGTCAATCACGGGAATATAAGATCAATAAAAAAGACCCCAAGTGAAAAGAAGCAAGAAAAGGGTGAAGGATGGCTGGATTGAAGCCCAGCGCGACCGCGGTCGACCGCAGCCGGAACGTGGCGTACCAAACGACACGAGGCAGAAAATACGCAAATCACGGTGGTCGCGCCGCATTCTGTCGCGGCCGCGGTCGAGTCCTGAAACGCCCAGAAAATTCAAGGACCTAAGTGTAAAAATGGGAGAAATTAGCCTATCCCTATTTAAAACCCTATAAACTCGTCCAAGAAGTGTTAAGCTTTTGTTTAGACTCACTTTAGAGGCAAGAACAAGTGTGAGAAGACCAGGCTACGATTAGAGTTTTTCTATTCTCCATATTTTGTCATTATTTTGGGAATTATAAATTATTTTATGCTTTCTTTGTGTTTTAGCATGAGTAACTAAACAATCCGTCTAGGGGTGATGGAACCAATTGTTAGATGAAGTTTTGACTCAATATTGTTATAATTGATCCGAGTTTAATCTAAGATTGTTCAACTATGCTTTGTATGGTGATTAATTGAATGGTCCCTTGATTAATCGTGTCTAATTGCTTGGTGTTGCTTGAGAAAGAATACCATGTTAGATTGTTGCTGAACAACACCATTTTTGGGTAATTGAAGAGATTCATTACTTGAATTTAAAAGTGAGGTTAGAGATAACGAAACTTTGGTGGGATAAATTAGAGCTACATAAATTATCAGCTAGAGTAGTTCGAGAGAATGCTCTAGTAAATTATTATAGTTGATCGAGAGATAATTGCACTAACCCATAGCTCATAATCCTCATAGAGTAACACGGTGAGAGTATAGCAAAAGAGTCTGAATTAGTCTAGCAGTTGGGGAAATCACTGCCCTAGATCTTTCTACCATTGATTTATCTTTAATATTAAATATTGTTAGTTTTTTCTATATCAATCCCTTTAGTTAATAAGTCCACACAATTATTGATAAAGGTACTGCACCCGGAAATTGTCTGAGCTTACATTAGCATCACGGAGAGTTGTAATAGGTAGGTTAGTTCTCTTAGGATTCGACTCCGGACTTTAAATCGGATTATATTTGCAACGACCGCTTTGTCTTTTATAAGGCATAGTTGGGCGTGATCAGTAATAGGGCGTGTTGTCTATCTTACCGGAAGAATGTTAGGATCCAAGATTATCTTATGTACGGCCACTTCCTGTGGGATACCTTCCATATCCGCATGTGACCACGCAAAATAATCGACGTTAAATTTAAGAAATTCAATAAATACATACCTTAGTTCGGGGTGCAGTCATGTCCCCAAGTGGAATTTCCTCTCCAGAACTTTTTCAATAATGCAACTTGCTCAAGGTCTTCCGCTGTGGATTTTGTTGCGTTCACTCTTCCGGTACCTGGAAATACCTTGGCACATGATAAGACTCTGACGCCTCTTCCCTGTAGTTGACTTTGCTTGACTCGGGAGCAGGCGTCGGTTCTTGTAATTGCTATGATGAATGCTCTTTATCTTTTATACTTGAGACCGAAGTTGCATTCATCTCCCTTGTCGCCGGTTGGTCACCTCTTATTTGTTTAATTACCTTGGGAGCTGGGAATTTCAGCAACTGGTGATATGTCGATGGCACAACCTTTATCTCGTGCAACCATGGTCTTCCCAGGATAATTTTATAGCCCATATCACCATCTACCACCTCGAAAAGGGTCGTCTTCGTCACCCCTTTGGCATTCGTAGGCAGCAGGATCACTCCTCGGGTTGTCATGTTTTCTAGATTAAAACCCGGCGAAGCGTTTTCTGGCCGGTATGATGCTTTTGTTGAGCTTGGCTTGCTCCAATACCCTCCATTGTATAATATTTGTCGAACTCCCTGGATCCACCAAAACACATTTAATTTTAAAATCTAATACATTTAAAGAGATTACCAATGAATCATTGTGCGATAGCAACAATACATCTGTGTCCTCCTCCGTGAAAGTGATGGCGTCTTCAGTGACTTCCCAGAGTGTCTTGTTGTGGGTTACTGACACTTTCATCTTCTCTGCCGCCGATAATGTAACCCCGTTAATCTCGTTCCCCCAAAAAATCATGTTGGTTGTCAGGTGCGGGGGATTTTCTCATGCTTTTGAGGGCTCCGTGTTGTCACGATTGCGACCGTATGTGTTTTTAGCCCAGTCACTTAAAAATTCCCTGAGATGGCCATTTTTCAGTAGTGTCTCCATCTCTTCGCGTAGATGTTGGCAGTCCCCGATCTGATGACCATTTGTCCCGTGGCATTCGCACCATAAATTAGGATCCCTCTAGCTAGGATCCAATCGCATCGGCTTTGGGAACCGAGCTTCTTAATGTACCTCATAGCCGACACCAACTCTAATACACTAACGTTGAAGTTATATTCTAAAAGTATGGGGTAAGAAGAATCTCGAAAACCCGACGTTTCCTTGTCCTGTAACGATATGTCATTCCGGCCGTGATCAGTTATTCTATCAGTAACAAACCTATTCGCTGATCGGAAACCTCAGTAGTGTCCTTCGACCCATCCATAGGGCAAAAATCGGCTCCTCAAATACCGTCGATCCGTGTCGAAATCGTCTTTTGATTTCTCTTTATTCTTCTCCCAGTCCTGACCCTTAAATGATGTCGGGAAATCGAGTTGATCATCCTCAATCCTTATCTTTGGCTCGTACCGGTTGTGAACATCAGCCCAAGTTGTCTCTTGGAACTCGAGAAAGATTTCTTTCAACTTCCGGGAAACATCAGAACTTCTCAGATTCAAATCTTTGGTGTATGCTTCAGTTGCCCATTCATCTGGAACGGCCGATATCAACATCCTTTCCTTCTGGAATCGGGTTACAAATTCCCGCAACAACTCGAACTCTCCTTGTGCAATTTTGAATATATCAGCCTTTCGGGCTTGTACCTTCTTGTCCCCGACATGAGCCTTAATGAAAGAAATTGCGAGCATTTCGAAGGAGTCTATGGAATGCTCAAGCAAAAGTGAATACCACGTCAAGGCTCCTTTCGTGAGAGTCTCTCCAACTTTTTCAGTAAAACTGACTCGATATTGTGGGGAGCTAAATCGTTCCCCTTCACCGCTGTTGTATAGGTGGTGTTATGCTCCTGAGTATCTGAAGTCCCATCATATTTTTGCACGTCATGCTTTTTAAATCGCTTCGTGATCAACTCTGGTGTCGTGCTGATTTGTACGGCAATTGAGTGTACTTCTTTGAGTCCGGCCCTTTCAGCACTGGTGGTGTGCCCGAAATTTGGCCAACGCGGGTGTTTGCTTCCCTCACAAACCGTATGAGTTCGTTTTTGAAGGGATCACTCTCGTTGTTGAGACCGAATCATCTCCCCCGGCCCCATCGAAGCCGGCCTCTCCCCTCGGGTTATTGTTTTCGACCCTCTATGTTGTTTGATTTGCGGGAGGAACTGGACCTCGTCCATTCGCGTTATTGGAAGCACCTGACAATGCCGCTTCAGCTCTATCATAACCTTATCATCCCGTGTGAGATTGCCTAAAATGTCCTCTTGTTGCTCATGCAACACACTTACCGCTTCGACGACATGCTCTTCTTCAGCATCATCAGGAGCCACCCCTCGAACATGTCGCAGGTATCGCCTTCCGTGGACCGGTATGGCCTCGTTCCCCTCACTGCGGGTATCGCTGATTGAATCCTCGTGCTGAGGCTGATTTCCTTGGGCCTCAAGGTTGTGTTTTTTGTTAACACCATTATCTGCCATTTTCTATTATTTTTTGTTAAGAACAAATAATCAAACACGCTAGTAAAAGAGGCAAGGACCAACTTAATTACACAACAGTCTAAGCCCCATGGTGGGCGCAGAACTGCTTACTCGTAAAATGGTACAGTTGAATTTATACGTGATTTCCAGACAAGTAAATTAATTTGATCCTAAAATAATAGATGAATTAGACAAAAATATAGTACTTAGTGTTGAGATGGAGATAAAATAGCATAAATAGTAATTCCAGGAGCAGGGATTCCGAGGACAATAGCAACAATAACAATAAACAAGAAGATAAAGTTATATTGAGCTTTGGATAGAGTGTAGCGTATGCTAGCCAGAAAATTCGTGTCCCTTACAATGATAATAAAGCTTACTATTTATAATCGTACCTAGGGAACAAGGTCCTAAGATCAAGCCCATTTTTAATGTTAATTATGATGGTCACTAAAGAATGTGTAACGACAGGCAGTGAATGTCATATTACTCGTAACGCGTTGTGTGCTTAATGTTGTAGAATATTCCTCATTAAATGCTATCGGGTGGCAGACATTTAATTCATCTATGAGTATCATTCTCTTTAGTGACAAACGGATCGTTGCTTTCGGATTCAACTAACTTCCGTCTTCGAATCCACGTGTAACTTCTTCATGCGATCATTTAATATAGACATATTTTACACTATAAAAATATGCATAAGAAACTCTCACCACAAGAATAAGACAATATTAGACCCTCTTGGTTAACGGATGAAGCTGACCTTAGAAGAGGTGTGCTGGCGAAATTAGATTAGTTTTTGAGGGATCAAGAGAGATATAGGTTGGTTTCCATGAGCAAAATAGTCCGAACATTATTCTTTTCAGTAAAGATAATTACTTTAAAGGAATTGTTACAAAAAAAATAAAATAAGGAAGGTACGTGTAATATCGTAAATCACAGGGGAAATCAATTTTAGAGAGGAGGTTTTTTTTGAAAATATTTTTCATAATCATACCAAACACCCAAGTTCGAATTTATTTATTTTTAAAATGACAACCTGTTACTCCCGTTGTTACGATCTACTACAGTATTATTATCTTGCTCGTGATAAGAGAAGGCTTGAAGCATAGTCATTTGTGCTGATTGATGCTTAAGCCTAACTCAATTTGCCAACCTGTAAAGGTCAACCTCGTTAATCATGCAATTTATTACTCTTATAAAAGTTTATTGGGAAGTGGTCGAACCCTACATGATGATAACAAAAGTGGACAACTTTATTGCTTTCTTTAATTAACCCCTAAAATCGTTAATTTTCGGTCTAAAAAAATAGGTTGGTGGTTTGGCTCTGTCAGGAAAGTGGGGTCTGCTATTTTTTTTTTCTCTCGCCTGTGAATATAACAGCCACATAATATGATGCATTAAGAGAAATTATTTAACAGATAATTTCAATTTTAATTGGCTATTGGATTTGGTAAAGCTGCTACTCAATGTTGCTGTTGAACTGTTCGCGTCATATTATCGTCCATCTTATCCACATGAACCTAATTATAAAGTATATGATTATGTTACATACCAAATTATATCCTCGAGGATCTTGGTCTTTATTCCTATAGATAGTTGAGGAGAATATGAGCAATGTGGAGTATTCTATATAGGATCTGATATATTTCAAAGTGGTTTATGTAGTTCAGCATGGAGTCAAAATCTTCATGTGATTTTACATATACGTCCATTTTACAACAAAGAAATAGAAAATGAAATCAAGAATTAATCAACTCATCATATAAAGTCATTTCGCCCACTTTCAGAAGTTCATTTTTAACTCAAAACTCAAACTTTGCTGAGTACTTCTTTTACAAAATAACACTCCATATAAAATAAAGGAATAAGGGCAAAAAAATGTTATGAAATTTGCGAAATGGTCTTATTTTGGACTCTGTTAATAGTTGGGTTTATCCATGTCCCTGTTGTTACAAAACTGGGCTAATGTTGCCCTTATCTACTAATGGTTGACATGCAGAGACTAATTACATCTAAGTTGGGTTTATCCATGTCACTAATTTAGCTTTCCATCATTATTTCCGGCCAAGCAACTTGTGAGAGTCGAAAAATTACATCTAATACGTAATTTTCTATCTTCAACATTATTGTTTAGATTTAGATAGAGAGCGAGAAGAAGTGATAATAGAGGATGAGTCATCATCAAATTCTCAATTTCATCTGAAAATTAAATAGATTAATTTAGAAATTGAATCATGATCAACTAAAATATCTTATGTGACCAAAAAAGTAGAGACCTAATGATCTTAAACAAATAAAAACACACATATTAAAGTGAGAAGATAATTGTCAAGTTATATACGACGAGACAGTCCTCTGTCTTAGCTCTAGATCAATCACATAACAAACAATACCACCTAGTCTGATTCATTTTATTTTGTAAAGTCTCCTCCTTTAGCTTCAGCTTCTTTTAATCTGACTAACCTCTAAAATGGACCCATACAAAAAACAAAAAAAAAAAGAACCTTCCTCAAACCAATTGTCATGCATGAAATAAAATCTAATAGTATCGCCATACCACTTAGAATCGTAGGGATAGATATGATCATTCCACTCTTAGCCAGAGATTTTTGAGTTTGAATTAATCGGCAAGCAGGTGAAAAATTCAAAACAGAAAAAAGTTTTATCATGAATACGAATGCTCTTCCTTCCATGGCTTTGTAAATTAACGACTTTTACATCATTCTAATTTAGTGAAACGGGAGTAGAATAGAGGCAATTTTTTCTAATTATATATCTGAATTAAAGACCATTCTTTATACCTGATAATTAAAAACTTAGATAACATATTGATGTGAAAAACTTACATAAAATAGTGACTAATTAGTTTTGATAATTAAAGGGATAAGATGTACTACGCGCGTTGATATTGTGACTGGTAATCAAAATGGACTTGCAGGAATAATACGAGGATCTAGCAGCTCAATAACTATATCTCCGAGCAGAATTGGTAACAAAACAGCAGGAATTAAGAGATGATTTGGACAAACGTCATGCTAAACTTCTGTAGATGGTGAATGCTCTCAAAAACTCCTTTGATGGTCTGCAATTGAGTCAACAATCAAAGGATAGTGCATCTACATCAACTACTAAGGACAAAATGCTCCAATCATGTCTTTGTATTCTAGGTCCCAACCCTTACTGTGTTAATGCGAATCGAAATCATAAACTGATTTTTCCTCATTTCAATGGGGAGAATTTGAAGACGTAGTTGTATAGCATTGGATAGTATTTTTCAGAAGGTGAAACCCCTCTCAACGAGAGAGTGAGGTTAGTAGCTATGAACCTCGATGATGAGGCATTAGCTTGGCATCAGGCATACCTTAAGTGTAGGAATTTACCTGTGTTACCTGTGTGGGATGAGTACATAGTTGATCTCATCGAAACCTTTAGTGGTGACATCTCTGATCCTATGCTTGAACTAAAACAATTGAAACAAACCAGATTTGTAAGTGAGTTTCGATTTGCTTTGATAGATTAGTGACTCAGTGTAATATAACAGTGGAGCAGGCTATCTCTTGTTTCCTTAGTGGTTTGAAGGAGGAATTAGTGAATCCTATCATGGTGCACGAACCTAAGACACTAGCTAAGACCTGCAGGTTAGCTGGATTTGCTGAAGTTACTCTAGCTACAAATGCCAGAGTTCACAAACACTCTACTGCTTATGTTGTTAGGAGAAATTCTTATGAGAATCCAGTTGTTCGTGGTACATCATACCAAGCAGTAGCACCCACACCAAGGTTGGCCTTACCTGCTGTTAACAATGATGTAATACCTAGAAACATAAGGACTATATTTCCAGCTGAGATGCAAGTAAAGAGGGCACAAAGACTATGTTATTTCTGTGATGAAAAATATTCTGTTGGCCACAAATATAATCTTCCCAAACAGATGTTTGTATGGGAGCTTGAGTCATCAGAAGCTTCTTCTGAGGAAGAAGGAAACATGCAGCATGAGGTTGAGCTACCTCCTGAAGAATGGACTACTGTTAATGGTGAGCATCCACACATATAATTGTGTGCTTTAGCTGGTATTTAGGGAGCTCAAATTATCCATGTAACTAATTATAATAACAAATGACCCATTCAAATTCTATTGGATGGGGGTAGTACCCATAATTTTCTAGACTCAACATCAGCCAAGAAGCTAGGTTGCACTATTATACCTACTAAGCTGAGTTATGTTAGTTTGGGAAATAATACCTTGGAGGCAACATCTGGGGTGGTATAGAATTTCTACCGTATGTTGGAAGATACTGATTATATGTTAGGTCTATTGTGTTTCCAGTTGGTCGATATGATATGGTACTAGGAGCACTATGAATGAAGACATTAAGTCCAGTCACAATGGATCACTCTGCCCTTACCATGACCTTTAATTATCATGGTAAACAACACATTTTGAAGAGAGTATCAGAAGATTACAAACTTTCTAGTCCTAAAGATGTTAACAGATATCAAGGTGATGATGCCTAGTTGTTTATGTTAGAAGTCAAGATTGGCAGTCCTTCTTCTAATGCAAAAGGTGATTGGATTTTGCATGCCTTTAATCTTCCTGATGATGCAACCTTACCTCAACCACTCAGTGAGCTTCTTGCTAGCTAAGAACATGTGTTCCTAAAACCTACTACACTACCACCACAAAGGGATGCATTTGATCATAGAATTCCCATGCAGCTACGAACCAAACCAATCAACATTAGACCTTACATATATTCTTCCATGAAGAAAGACATAATTGAAAAGCTAGTTAAAGAAATGTTGCATCAAGGAGTCATAAATTATCTCAACAGCCATTTTTCTTCACCTCTAGTGATGGTGCGCAAAAAAGATGGAACTTGGAGATTATGTGTTGACTACAGAAAATTGAATCAATGCACTATTAAGGATAAGTTTCTTATCCCTATCATTGATGATTTGCTAGATGAATTAACATGTGCTTCTACATTTTCTAAGATTGATCTTAGGTCCGATATCACCAAATCAGAATGGTTCCTGAGGATATTTCCAAAACTGCTTTTAAAACTCACGGGACATTATGAGTATTTGGTGATGCCTTTTGGCCTCACCAATGCTAATCTACTTTTCAATGCCTAATGAATCATATTTTTTCAGTAGTTCTTGAGGAAATTTGTACTTGTTTTCTTTGATGATATCCTAGTATACATTAGGACTTTGCAAGATCATGTCCTACACTTACAAGCAGTCTTCAAACTGATGGTACAAAACAATCTCTTGGAAAAACACTCTAAGTGTGTATTTGGGGTGCCATGTGTGGAGTACTTAGGTCACTTCATATCATATCAAGGTGTTGCTACTGATCCCAAGAAGATAGCAGCAGTTCAGCAGTGGCCTATCCCTATCAATGTTAAGCAACTGAGGGGATTTCTTGGTTTGGCTGGATATTACAGAAAATTCATCAACGGATACGGCCTTATCAGTCGACCTTTGATAGATCTACTGAAGAAAGACAACTTCTTATGGACTGATGTTGCTTCTCAGTCATTTTCTGCACTCAAACTAGTCCTAACTACTACACTTATCCTAGTTTTGCCTGACTATTCATTACCTTTTGTTGTGGAAACTGATGCCGGTGGAACTGGCATTGGAGATGTCCTTATACAGAATCATGACCCTACTGCTTTTATTAGTAAGGGCCTAGCACCTAGGCATGCTACTCTATCTATTAACGAAAGGGAACTCCTAGCTTTGGTCTTTGCCGTGACCAAATGGTCGCATTACCTCCTCAGCCATCATTTCATTGTTAGAACTGACCATAAGGCATTGAAGTACTTATTAGAGCAAAAGATACACACTGATCCTCAAATCAGATGGTTAGCCAAACTCCTGCCCTTTGATTTTGAAGTTCAATACAAGCAAGGTAAAGAAAATGTGGAAATTAATTTTGGAAGTTTCTTATCAAATTTTGTTTTCAAATATATGTTTATTTATTGATTTTAACTATTTTATGATAAATTTTGAAAACAAAAACTTAAAATCCCAAAAACAGCTCTAGAGTAGTTTTTGAAATTTTCTACTCACAAAATTTTAGATTCTTTTCAAGTAAAATGCATGTCCAAACACAGTTTCAACTTTGAAAAAATATTTTTCTATCTTGTTTTCAAATACTTATTTTTCTTAAAGTTTCAACAAAATTTGTGGTCAAATGCTAGCCTAGTCTTAGGTGTTTGCTCCTTTATCAAGCTAAGAAGAAACTAACTGCGAAATTTGTTAATCTGATATCAAATAGAAAATTATTGTTCAAAACGGGAATTCTGACGAACTAGTAACTAAATTAATACACTCAAATTAATAATATTTGTTGAGAAATAAATTGAATTTAAACAAATGGATGATATAAAGTAATTACTAAATGTAAATCACATATCTCATATTGCATATTTGAGTCACACATTTTTACTATATATAAGGGACCGTGTATAGAGTTTTGTAGTCCTTAGTTACATTGTAACTATCTTGTTTGCTTACCAATCAAAAGATTTTCTCTTTCAAATTTATCCTTGTATTTGCTATTTATTACTTTGAATACTAAAGTATGTTTTCAATAAATCGAGATACTTTCAAGCCCCTTTACGTAATGTATAGCTCCTTAACCTAACTTTTTGCAGGTGACGTATGCACCATAAGTTTTTGCCCCTACTTTATTTCTTTTTTACTTAGGTTCCTATATTTAATTTGTTAAATATATTAAACTTTAAGCCCTTCAAAAATGCTTGAAAAGTTGTTAATGAAGATGAATAATTATGCACAAAGATAAATCTAAAATGTTGACAACAATAACCTCAAAGAACTTATTTGATATTGGGAGAGTACATTGCCGACCAAATTTGCTTAGTAATTCTAAAATTATAATTAAATTCTCTTTGATTTTATTTTTAATAGAAAAATTATTTTGAAAATATAAATTTAGATGTAGTGATTTAACAGAATTATAGAATAGAAAAATAAATTTCAAAACTCTTTTAAAATTAATAGATTAGAATCTTGAAAATAAAATAAAAAAACATTTAAATTTTATCCAATATACTTAATTAAGTAGGGATGGAACAGAGGAAAAGGAGCAAGCGATCAACTTGTAATCTCACATTTATTAAATACGGTTAACGGTCACATGCTATTGAAAAATATATATATATATATATATATATATATATATATATATATATATATATATATATATA
>ML420919.1:0-37004 GCA_005239525.1 Nicotiana knightiana | reverse complement strand
ACAAAGTAAAGTGCAGGAATTGTGGTATAATCTTAAATCTTCGTCCAAAGTGCACGGGCACAGCCTTTTTAAGGAGGCATATGAATAGTTGTCTTGAGCGTCCACCAGAAATTCGTTTGATTAATTGATTTCAGACAATTTGTATTATTTTAATATTATTAGACATATTATGCATTTATGTTTAATGTTTTAGTTTGTTATTTTAATATTATTAGACGTATAAGTGTNTAATGATATATTCAAATATAAGAATTTTAAAGTCTTTGCATCCTTTATTGAAACACTATTTTTATAAGTTTATTTTTTGTTTATATTTTTACGATAGTTATAACAAATACAAAAAAAAATTAAAAAATAAATAAATAAACATTGTAAACCGGCCCGACCCCTTAAACCCATAACCCATACGGTTTAGTTTTTACCCGGATTAACCCGAACCCGTTAAACCCGTTAAGAATAACCCATAACCGGCCCGGTACCCCTACCTGTCCAGTTCAATAAAATCCCAACCCAGCCCGGCCTGGCCCACCCGGTAGACACCTTAAGTGTCAAACGGGCTGGTTGAGTCGGATAATGTTAAAACGGATAAAATATTCGACCGGACTCATATCTAATACGATAGGTTAATCGGCGGATAATATGGATGATAATTTTTGGGAGAATTCCTAGTCTCCCAAACTTGAGAAATCCACAATTTGGGTCTTTACAAATATAAAAGTTAAAGAGAAATTTTCATAAACCACTATAATTTAGAGCCTAATAACCATAATTTACCAAACTACCATTCGTAGTTACTGTATTGCTAACTTGTATCACTTGTATTCAAACGCGCAACAAATACAGAAAAATAAAATGTTCTTGTTAAGATTCAAACTCAAGACCTTCGTCAGCTAAGCAAGCACTAAGCAAGTGAACTATGAGAGCTTGTTGCTCTATTGTTTTAGTTCAAAACAATTAATCTCTTATTTTATGGATTTGCTATAAAATTCAAATATAGCTACGGATGGTAAATTTGCTGAAAGTATAGCTACGAATAATAAATACAGTGTAAATGTTAGATGTGTCGCGTAATTTTCCCAAAGTTTAATCTCATTGATTATCTATTTTCTAAGTGGATAATATAAATCTTATCCATATTTGACATATTTTTAAAATGTTTTTAATCCAACCTATTTTTTAGTGGATAATATAGATAGATAATTGTTATTTTTTTACCCATTTTGTCACCACTAGTAGTAACAAAATGTAGACTAAAATAATGCTAGAGACAGCTCTTGGTAGGAATAGAATATAGATTTTGATCCTGCTTTGCTATAGCCAGATAGTGTTTCAGGACAGGGTCTTGCTGACCATCTGGAAGTGGGAATATCTGCAATCAATCCTTTTCCGACTGCACATCATCACAAAGGTACTGTCATCAACCAGTCATGAGACTAAACACAGAATCTGCACTTCTTTTACTGAACAGATCATGCAAAAGTTTTAGTGCTCCAGGCTCGCCAACATAGAGCATATAGCAACATCGCATAACGAAGACAGACCATTTTATATTCGAAAAACCTTTTATAAAAGGGCTTGTCGACTTGCGCTCATAAATTACAAAACCAAGTAACATTGCAACTCCCACTGTGAAAATAGCAGTGAAGAAAAATGTACTTATCTAGGACATTGGGACAACTTTCCAGCTTGAGACATGCGAAACGAATAAAGGGAAATATACAGCTTCTTTCTCAAGGAGATGGTGAATTCTGCTAACTTTTGGATGATTCAGGCACTACCACAACATGCATATTCGCATTGTTTGGAGGCAATGCTAACCGAAGAGGATATAGATTCCCATTGAACTTGTTGCGCGAACACACAGTAATATTCTCCAGCCCTGTTATTTCCACCAACTTTTGAGTCAGTTCCTCTACTCCATGCCCTTTGAACTGAAAAGATGGTCCTTCCACTGCATCATTTGCATTTCCATTTTCATCCTCCACATGGTAATATATTAGTCGACCTTCAGTCTTTACCCGGGTAGCATCAAATGCATCTCTTGACTGCAAGTTCAATAATATTAATAACACTCTGCAACAAAAAGACACTAACTTTTGAGACAAAACTAAAACTAACCTCACTCCTGGAATACTTAAGATGAAAAGAAGAGCTGGAATAATCATCCAATGATTCTGATTCTGATTCTGAATATTTTTCTGGTAATTCGGGCAGTATTTCAATAATATCCACTTCCCATAAGATCCAATCTTGATGTCTATGAGGTATATCATGTGTAATTGAATTTCGCCAAGGGGGTAATCCACTATTTGCGCGTAAATAATTCCCATATCTACTTTTGAGCTTCACTAGAAATCCATCTTTCATTGGTTCCCACTCAACTGAAGAATCCAATTTTCTAGGCAAACTTTGAACAACTTTTCTACCTGTGACACCAAGAAGGACTTGATCATCTGTGGCTGTTAGATATTTGCCATAGCAACTCTTTAATCGGATGACATTTTCGATTTCTTCAGGGAATTCAATTGTCCATTTTGCGCTCCGGGAAGTTCCATGGCGATCTTGGTACACTGATTCTTGATCAGGATCGGCTAATAAGAATTTATCATGATGGCTTTTTAGCCTAACGGATTTGGCTTTCTGAAAGAATTCCATCCCAGAATTCTGCAAAGATTGGAAAAATCATGCAATTGCAATGATCAAACACTGTTTTAAAAAACTGAATTTTTAATCTAGAAATCCACCTGGATCAGACTCTCTGAGTATTTACAGAGAATGATCCATGTGGATGGATACGGAAGAAAGATCTGAATAAGAAACAGGAGATACTGAAAAAGGAAGCTAAAGTTGTGCATTAACCGTTATTAAAGGAATGTCATATGTGAGATGGAAATCAGGTTGAAAGGAGACAGAATTGGTAACTTGAAGCAAAAGATAAGTAACATTTCTAATTTCATAGTAGTAGAAAAGTGTATAATTATTATTTTTTAATTCACTCTCGTGACTTTAAAAGCCCCAATTGATCTATCACTTTAGACGCAACGACCTCGATTTTTTTAATGGTTTTGACTATTGATGATTTTTTTTTTTTCGTTTGACTATTTGAAGATTCAATATACATACTTAAATTACTACAACTAATCAACACAGGGTCTTAAAGGAAATATTCCAGCCTTGCATATTGACTTTTACCTAATTGGGTTGTTGACCAGTACATGGCCTAGTGGGGTGCTGGAACCCACAGCACTAGGCAACCAACCACTCATTCCAGCGGAAGACTTCCTTTGGTACGAGGGATAAGGTGGAATAAGATGTGAGTTTAAATTTATACCTTGTTTGATTGGCGATATAAATTTAGTCTCATATTTAATTCAGGATATCCAATGTTATCCCACCTTATTCCAATAAACTTAGAATTATTTTATCCCACCTCTCATACGTTAAAAGTTAGTCTTGAGATTATAATCCCGGAATAATCATGTTCGCGTATAAAACGAAAAGAAACAAACTTTGAGATGCTAAAGATGTTTCTCCCCATTTCTAACCAAAGATAAGATGAAAAATGAAGGTTTACTAGAGCAAACGATTTGACGTTTTTTTGATGGAGGAGAAACGACTATTTGCCGTTTTTGTTATTGAGAACATGATTTAACTTATGAAGTAACATAAACAGTAATTACATTATTGGCGTAGTGTAGACTATTGTAGCATGTTATTGACTTCTTTTTTAGGTTACTAATTTCACTTATTTTGTACCTGTTTCACGTGTGCATTCTCAGACCTTTGGGATTGGTAGGTTACTGCATTCGGGGATCCAATATTAGGAGAAGCTGTATAATCATCGAGAACAGAATTAAAACTTGACGCAGGCGATAAACAACTCGACACTGAATTCGTATCAGTAGTATCTGAAATAGTAAGATCCACAACTTCTACTCCCCACAAAACCCAATCTTGAGTAGCTGTCCTATTTGGAACATCATGTGTTATAGAATTTCTCCAAGGTGGTGTAGCTCCATTTGCCCTCAAATATTTCCTTTCCTTTGTTCTAAGCTTTACTTGAAATCCTTCTCTTATTGGCTCCCATTCGATAGAAGCATCCATATTATTTGTTGCAACAGTTTGAAGTACCTTTTTACCAGTCATTCCTAGAAGAAATGCCTGCTCAGTTGCTGTTAAGTACAAACCATGGCAACTTTTTAGGCGAATTACGTGACTTTTTCCTGCAACTAATTCTACTATCCAACGTGCCCTGTTCGACGAGCCATTTCGGCTCTGTCGAACAGTTTGTTCATCTTCGTCCGCCACTAAGTATTTCCCCAAGTGGCTTTGAAGTCTTACTGCTTTAGCTCTTTCAAAAAATTCCATTCCATTCTACATTCACAGGTCAAAGCAACAACGTCAAAGACAGTGACGAAGCTAGAAAATTCGAAAAAATACAAAAATCTCACACATGGAATATATGCTTAAGAATCTTAATTCGTTACCTGTGTTGAAGTTGGATGTGCAGAACGATCAGATGCAATGGATGTGCAACTGTTAATTGACGAAACAGAGCGATGAGTGTTTGAATAATCTGTAAAATTATCATCGCCAAAAGAAGAGAAGCTCGATAGAGATGAAGGATAACTCTGTAATGATTCAGAGTCCATTGTAGATATATCAATTACATCCACATCCCATAATACCCAATCTTGTGTTGCAGTTCTATGAGGTAGATCATGAGTTATGGAATTTCTCCAAGGAGGTGTTGCTCCATTTGCCCTCAAGAATTTCCCTCCCTTTGTTCTTAACTTTACTTGATATCCTTCTTTTATTGGCTCCCATTCTATTGAACCATCTGTTACACTATTTGGTACTTGGAATACTCTTTTACCAGTCATTCCAAGAAGGAAAGCGTCGTTAGAAGCCGAGAGGTAACGCTCGTGGCAACTCTTGAGACAAATGAGGTGAGGATTGTCTGCGACCATTTCAACTGTCCAACGTGCCTTTTTTGATGAACCGTTGCGACTTTGTCGGACGGTTTGTTCGTCATCATCGGCGACGAGGTACTTGCCCAAATGGCCTTTGAGCCTAATAACTTTAGCTCTGTTGAAGAACTCCATTGTCAATTTCTCTTACTTTTCTGTATTTTAAAGCAATGTCCGTTTGGTGCTTATCTTGTTCTTGTGGTCAGTTAGATTTAAAGGACTCTGCTCTCTAATATTGAAAACACGTACTATTGAACCAGTTCAAATCGACGACTTGGAAGGGTTGACTTCAGAAATTAATTAATTTTTGGATGCATTGGGCTTGGTACATGTATCCCTCGTTTGTTTGACTTTTCAACTTAAAAAATACAATATTCCAATTGGGTTCTTTAGCTAGATTGTTGTGGTATAAAATTTGAAACGAAGAAGAAGAGAAAAACAAAAGACCATGCCGTTTGCTGAAAGTTTTCGTAGACCAAATCAACGTTACGGAATTATACGGAATCATGCCTGTGATTGCATTTTAATTCAAAATTGACAGTCAGTACTACGTTAATTAGAAACCCAAATTATGTTTACCAAAATCAGAGGTCAAATTATGGTGGATTATTTGTAATTTTGTTTCATAGTTTGTCAGTAATGAGCAGTGAAACCAATGATTATTATCTATGGAACAATTACAACAATACAGTATTTTGTGGCAGAATAAAAATGAAAAAATTGACGAAAAAAGAAAAGATCGTAGAAGTCCTACTCCTACATGAATCTACATATTTGCTAAGGTTAAAAATCGTTTTTCAAAACAACTAGAACAGTAGTACAATTCAAATATAACGGGATAATCCGACGAAACAATGTATCCTTAAAATTAATGAATCTGACCACGTTTCAAGCTAAGTTTCTATAATAGTCTCACTATTCGTACGGTGAAAAATACCACGGTGAAATTTAGAAAGATAAGTGCTCACTGAATTCCATGATTAGAAGAAGGTATATATCCAAATACATACGTTTTCCTTTCAGTTTCTCTGAAACAGTCAAATACTTTGAGGCTCTTTGCTTCCACACGGCAAATCAGTTCATAATCAGTCGCCACGACTAGCCACGTAGAATTCTAATTTATCAAACTATATCCTAATCAGCAAATTTCATGCATACAATTTTAATGATTAACCCAAGAATTACTCATCAATTAGATATAATTACAACATCGCAGTCTAATATGGTTCCGTGCGAAATGTACGTATGTGTGACACCTAGATTTTCTGTTTAAAGTTCAAATACCAAACTTCCTTAAGAAGCGGATTTCAAAATATTTACTTGGTCTTGCTAAACATAATCCCATCTAATTTAAAGTGTGTTTAAACTTTGCAATTTCTAGTCATCATATAGCTGCCACCTTCACTTTCATTTTAATCTTCCCTACTTCAACTACAATGTAAGTTTATACTTCTTTAGTCCACTTCACAATCTCGATAAAGGATATAGAATATCTGAGTCAAAACTCGACTAATTTTGGAGAATGACAAAAGGTGGGACAAGCCGACCAGCCTGCGCTGCATGCAAATACCAAAGAAGAAAATGCTCTCAACAATGTGTGTTAGCTTCTTATTTCCCAGCAGATCAGCCCAAGAAGTTTCAAAATGCACATCGTCTTTTCGGGGTCCGTAACATATTGAAAACACTCGAGCAATTGGATGGTGACGATCAAAAGGCTGATGCCATGAAATCCATCATTTTCGAGTCCGATATGTGGGAGAAGTTCCCCGCCTATGGTTGTGTTGAGTGTATTCTTTATCTTCGCCAACAGTTACAGCTTGCCTTACAAGAACGTGAGTATGTATACACTCAACTTGCTATCTATAGGCAACAACATTTAGGACTTTCGTCTAGTGAAACTACTTCTGTTGGTAATGGGATCAAGACGGCCCCATTCTCCTCTAGTGATAGTGAATCCAGTCAAGGAATCACATATCCTGATTTTGATAAACATAATTCATTGGCATATCCAACTTCCAATCATGTATTTAGATTGGGAATACAAGAGCAGCAAGAAGTATCTCGAGACTTTGAGAGTCTAACCCTTTTCAACAGTACTCTGATCGATGATAAGTAATCTTTTGTTGACACCAAAGAATTTGTTATATTGTTTACTTTAATTCATGTTTATGGTTGTTCCAATTGTTAAACTCCGTGTGAAGATTCAGATTTTAGACCTATGAATAAAGATTGACTCATTCAATATTTTGCTTGTGTTTCTGTCTCTTTTCTTAATTATATAGTACATGGAGATAAGCATTGCCTATATTACTGCCAATTGAATCTGTTTTCTTATCCTAATTTGAAAAAATTCAAATATAATTTTCTTGGATAAAAGAAGATCCAACTGTCCACTCCTAAGGGACTTGGAACTGGTAGATCTGGGCATAGTTAGCTCAAACAGAAGAAAAAGAGGCACCACATGATTCTTTAAGCATATTTTTAATACTTTGTTCTATCGTACCAGTATATTTTTGAGATTTTTAATTTTGTACTAGGGAAAGGTATACTTTCTCCATAATAATTAGAGAATAAATTTTGTGATGGCGCTGTTATCTTATCTGATCATTGTTAAACAGTCATAATAGATCTTAATGCATATCATCACAAACACAGTAAATCATATTGCAAAAATCAATACATAAAAATATCTACAGCGTTTACAATTGCATCATGTCGAGTTAAGATCCCATAGTTCCTCTGTAAGTCATGCGATTAACAATTCGAGATGCATCATTCACTCTGTTTGCTTTTTCATAAATGCCAGCAACAACTAGATGCAACTCTTTCTTGTTAACATTAGGATTAGAGTCCAGCTTCTCATACAGTGTCTCAACCATCTCAAAATTCTTTCGAGCACCATAAAGACTTAGCATTTGAAAGTGAACTTCGTCTGAGAAAACACATCCCTCTTCCTGCATCTCTTTATATACCATGTCTGCCTTCTCGAACTCTCGCAACTTCCCATAAGCATTAAGGACTAGAGCAATCACATTAGAATTTGGAAAATATCCTGCTCCTCTCATCTTCTCAAATACCTCAATGAGATTAGTGTACTTCCTATTTCTGGAATACAAATCTATCATACACTCAAAAACTGCAATATCTTTCAATTCTCCAGCATCAAAAGCTTGTCTGAACACCCATGTAGCTTCCTCTATTCGTCCAGATCTAGCAAGAATTGTTATTGCAGTTTCTCTAGGAATATTGTCAGGCCGCTTCAACTCATGCAACAAACGTTTAGCATGTGCAACCAAACCAGCTCTCTCATACGCTACAATCATTGTCTGGTATAGAACCTGATCAATTTCAACTCCAGAACTCCGCAGCTTCTGGAATAACATAGCTGCTCGATCTAGTTTTCCAACTTTACCCCATATAGATATTATGGTCGAGTAGGTAATGGCATTAGGCTCAATTCCTCTGTTCTGCATTTCTTGAATAAGATTGTTAGCTTTCTCATGCTCCAGTGTCTTTCCATAAATTTTAATCATTGTGTTGTAAGTAACAACATTTTGTTCAATACTTTTCCTCTGCATCAGCCGAAACAAATGTATAGCTTCCCCGAAAAGCTCAGCCTCACCATAAACCCTTAAAAGAGTATTGTAGCTGACCACATTTGGTTCAATTCCCATTTTCCTCATACTCCAAAACAACCTATCTGCTTCCTTGGCCATATCAAGCTGCCCATACACATCAACCATAATATTACAAGTTGTGAGATCAAGAGGGCATTTCACCTCATTCATCTCCGAGAATACGGATAGAGCCTCCAAAAATTTTTGGTTCTCAACATACATAGTCAAGAGCGTTGAATAACTCACAGTATCCGGCATAACGCCCGCTAATCTCATCTCTTTGACCAACAATTGAGCTTCGCGAAAAAGCTTTGCTTTTCCAAACACATTAATCATGGTATTGTAAGCAACAAGATCAGGAGTAATCCCTGATGTTTTCAGTCTAGAAAAAATCGAAATTGCCTTAGAATAATCACACAGCTTTCTTGACAATTCAATCAAATTACTGTAGAGAACAAGATCACCCGAAACATGATCCTGCTCCATCTTCTGAAGCCAAGATAAAGCATCATCAAACAACCCCTCTTTGCCGAAATGGGTAATGAGAGTAGAATAAGTGTACCTATCAGGTGACAAAGCTCTTTGACGCATTTCATCAAACAACCCGTAGGCAAGCCGCCACTGCTTCGCCCGTAGTACATTGCGCAATGCAACATTGTAGGCAAACACAGACGGAGTGTAAAGAGCGACTTCATTGATCCAATCAAGCAATGCTAATGACCGCTGCCAGTCAGACTCACGTGAGAGGAGCGTGACCATGAAACGCATTGAAAGATTTCGATTTTGGTAAGGCGACATTAAAGCAAACAGTTCGTGCTCGTTAGTCGTCTGTCCCATGGATAACAACAAATCATCCATGTCAACGCTGTGGTCCAGGTGCGATGATTGCTGTCTACGGCGGTAAGGCCGGTGGTGGGGAGAGGAAAACGGCGGCTTTTTAAGTGATAACGGCGTTGTTGTTGCTGCTGTCTTCCGCCAGACATCTTTATTTGAGGAAGTGGCGGACAGTGAAACGACAATGAAATGGTTTCGAAGTGGCTTACGTTTCGTGTAGTGTACGAGGATAGTGATTCGATGTTGAGATAGTGGAGATGATGGAATGCTGTAACTGGAAGCAGAAGCGGAGAGCAAAAGTGTGGTCATGGCACCGTTCACGGTGGAACATGGGTCCAACCATTTACTTTAGATGTATCATATTCAGACGTTTTATCCCGCTTAAATATCAACTGGATAATCTATGCTATGAGGAAAAGGAATTTTTTTACAACAGTGACATCCGATTAGAAAAATAAAATAAAATAGAGCCAATTTGCATGTATCTTAATAATCATTATTCCAGATCAACACAAATAATCTGCTCACAAGGCTATAACAATCTTTACTGATGATCTTTACCAAACGTGTTTACCCTTCAAATCGAATAACAATTAAATTTCTAAGTGGTTTTAAGGATACGCGGATTAATTTGATACAAAGTAATAGATTAAGTCAAATTGAACAACAAAGAATAGATTCGAACCACATAAGGAGGATAGTTTCAGCCATAGTGAAATATTCACCCTCGATCCGGACTCGCTATGGCCAGCACTTATGAACAAGAGAAATAACTAATGGCATAGAAAATAATAATATATTATTTTGGAATGTAGATGTCATGAATTATAAGACCCTTTTTATATAGTAGGGGAATCCTACTCTAGGTACAACTCTATAAAAGGTAAAAAATTATCTGATTAACTGATTGCCAGTTCTTCATTGATACGTGCCGAGATATCCACCGTGATATCCGGCCGGTCAAGGATATAACGGCCATCCGTTGGCCGTGCTTGATTGCCCGACAATGTTCTTCAAAGTCGTTCAAGGCTAGGACCGATTCCGAATCATGACCCTGATATTCTCGAGGGCGGGCGTCATGCCCCCGGATTCTGATTCTATGGGACTTTTGCCTCGATTTCGGTCCCCTGTCATCATGTCTCGATCTTGACTTATTTTGTCGGAGACCGGGGTGTACCATGAGCCCGATTTTATCCGTATACATGTGTATAACTAATGTTTAAACAAAATTTATTTAGACGTGAGTGTGTCCGTATTAAGATGTGACAATCCACATCTTGTTTTGTTGGTTGATTGGGTTCATTAGATGCCAATAATAACTATAGAGAATGACTGCAATTAGCATAACCATAATATCGAGAAAATGGATGTCTTTTTTGTTTAATAAGAACACTTTCTCTATTAATACAACGGGGAAGGGAGGTTTCATTGGCTTGTTCACCCTGTAATACTGGGAATGAAAGTATTTTACACTTGTTCTTTCAATGTGATGTGTCTTTCTATATATGGAAAAAGGTCCTAGCTTGACAAGGGATAAGCAGAATGGTAATAGATAGGCAAGAGGAACTAAAGTGGATTGAAGTTTATACAAGAGGAAGAAGAGTTGAGGCAGAGATATACAACATGACACTTGTACATTTGAAGAGAAAGAAACCAAGAGTATTCTACAGTACGCAAAAAGATTCGGAACATATTATGAAACAAATTATCCAAGGGGTATGTTGTAGAGGAATAATGCAGGCAAGATTAACTAGGAAACTTGATCAGTTAAATTTCTATCCTTAACTTTTGTGGCTGTAGTAGTTAGCCGTGGTGTAGCTGTGAGACGATATAGTTGGCTTATGTAGATCTTGATATTGGGGCATTATGTCCAACAATTAGTTTCGATTAGTAATAAAAATTTATTTACCAAAAAAATAATGATTTTAAAGTTAGACATGCAATTATATTATTTCCTAATTATAGTAATAATCATTTTTTCTCATCCATTTGTTGTAACCACAACAATTAAGAAACAAGAATAATAAATTCGTTATTACGCACCACTGGCCAGCGATGTGCCAATCAAGCTCTTTGATTACAAATAAGTAACGAAACAGGAGTTCACCACAGATTGATTTCCAACTACAAAACAAAAATTTCAAATCATAAATCTAAACCTTCCAGATTACTCAAAGAAGCTCACACGTCACAAGTCATAAAATGATTCCCCTCTGTCACGGGTTGGAGACCCTGAACCGTAGACACTTCAAACACGTACGCAAAACCAAACCAAAATAAAAAAATCAAAATGGACTTAACTTAAAGCACATTTGTTTAATTTTTTTCTTTTATTAGTGTAATTTCATCTAGTATAACAGATTGTCAGTCTTGATTTTCAGATAATTAATTATGTTTATTATGAATAAATATCGTGCTATCCCTCCAACTGCAGGGATCTACAATCATGTGGTGTGGTGAAATAGATAAAATTATTTTATTTTTAATTGGAGATTGTAATTTTTACGGGATCAATGTTTGATTGATTGTTACTTATTGTATTGTATAGTATCGTTATATTAGTCGTTACGTAACGATGAAATATGATACTTTATGTAACGATTGATTTTGTGTGGTCGCGTCATTATCTTTTTCTTTCTCCCAATCTCACCCTTTATTATTAAATAATTTTATTTTATTATTTACTCTACCTTTTGATATACCGTATCATAATTTTCTTTTTGAAAATATTACAAGTTTATTTTTTATTACTAATGTGTGATATCATAAAATGACTACAAATAACATAATATGTTTAAATTTATCAAATGATACGATATAATATAATACGATACATTATGAAACGACAAGTGAGTTTTCAATACGGGATTAGTACGATAAAAAGAACAGTCATCCCTAACCACAGTGCTCAAATCTCAAAATAAACAATACAAACATACTTCTCCTGCACTTGCCCGCTTCCTATATTGGCACCGTCAAGTACACCTTCCATTTTTCATCTTCCCACCTAATTACACTCCACCACTGTTCCACCTTCTTTAGCAAAAATCCAAAAATCCATAATATAACACTCCCACAAAAAGATTACAACACCTGCAGAGATTCACTTAATCTTGTAAATTTTCCCTTCAGATTGTTCAGATGTCCCTAAAATCTACACCATTTTTAGTTTTTCATTTACAGCAATGACAACAGCTTCAATATTCATCCACCACTTCACCTCATTTTAGTCAGATTCACCTAAAATTTGAAATGAAGAAGCTGAAAACCTATTATCTACACCTTAGACACCCAACAACAATGGAGCGGAAGTGGATCTTTCCACTGGCCATTGGCTCCATTGTTTCCCTTTTCCTCTTATTTCTCACAACCCTAACTTCACCGGACGGCACTCCTTTATTACCCCTTTATCGCTACTACTCTTCCTATTCAGCCGCCGCCAACGTCTTCGTCGAATCAAAGCTTAAACCTTTACCCATCTCCGCCGTTCCTCCGCCGCCGCGTTTTGCTTACCTCATCTCCGGCTCCGCCGGCGACGGCAACATGACGAAGCGAACCCTTCAAGCTCTGTACCACCCGAATAACCAGTACGTTGTGCATCTCGATGCTGAGTCATCAACCGAAGAGCGACTCGATCTGCGTAATTATGTAACGAATCACCCGATTTTTAATATATTCAAGAATGTACGGATGATTACTAAAGCTAATCTGGTCACTTACCGGGGCCCCACTATGGTTGCGAATACCCTTCATGCTGCTGCCATTTTGCTTAAGGAAGGTGGTGAATGGGATTGGTTCATTAACCTCAGTGCTTCTGATTACCCACTTGTTACTCAAGATGGTAAAAAAAACCTCTCTTTTTTTGTGAATTAGTACCTTAATTCTGATTAAATGGGGTTTAATGAGGATGTTGAATTGTCTTTTTTTTTTTTGGTTGATTAGATCTGCTTCATACATTTTCGTATTTGCCCCGGGATCTTAACTTCATTGACCACACAAGTAAAATTGGCTGGAAGGAGTAAGTTATTATTCTAATTTGTGCCACAAAGGAAAATGCTTTTATTGATTCTATTTTTTGGTATGAGAATTGAGGATTAGTTATTTAGGTTTGATTTGATTTTTATTTCTGAAGGTTTCAAAGGGCAAAGCCGATTATTATTGATCCGGGATTGTACATGACTAAAAAGGCAGATGTTTTCTGGATTACACAGAGAAGAAGTGTGCCAACAGCTTTTAAGCTTTTTACTGGTGAGGTTTGGCATCATTTTATGCTTGGGCTCAAAGATTTGAACTTTTTTCTTTTAGCACATGTTATGCTTTATATGTGATGGTGAACTAATCATTACTCATTCACGTTTGCTAAACTGAGGTCTCTTGCTTTCAATTCTTTTCTTTATCACAAAATCTCTGAATTGATCCGGTATTTTGATCAGTTACATAAAAAAGTTGAAAATGTGAAGAACAAAAGCAGAAGAAATTTAAGTACCCCCCCTCCCCCCCCCCCCCCCCCCCTCCCTCCCCCCAAAAAAAAGGGTATCTGGATTGTCTATCTTATACTAGCCCAGGGCTTGATTCTGGTGGCATACACCTTCGAATTGGGTTATAACTTGTAGTTACTGTTGCTAAATCACCATACAGTATTAGGGAAGACACGGGATACAGAATTCTCTTTTCTACTGAATGGATAAGATGCTCAAGAATTTAATCATTCATGGTCAATAAACTGTTTCTTTGTTAGGGCGCCAATGCACTTCAACTTTTCTACCTTAGCCAAGATGCTGAGAAACAACGTGTGTTTGCATTACTGGTTGATTTGAAAAGAAAATTATGTTATGGTTTATTACAATGTAGTGTGGTTAAATGAACAGAGCTCATAAGTACATACTAAGTATTTTGGATGGTTTAAGAGGATGTCCTTAAATATAACACATAAAGCTCAAGGATGGGGAAAGTAGAAATGGAGGAGAACATTTTTTAGAGGTCATCTTTGCCCCAAACGTTGTCCCCAGCATATTGGAAACATTTTATAGAATTAATGCATGTTCTTAGTGAAGATTGAGAACTTATGGACACAGGGTAATTGTTGGAAATTTTAGTATATGGAGACATTGGCTGTCAAAGCAATTAGCCTGCGTGGTATTTATTGGGAAGCACTTCCCTTTTTAGCTCGGAAGAGGGTCACTTGCAAAACAAAATGAATGTGGTTGATTTGATGCTCTCCAGAAAGAACCAAAACAGCCCCTTGTATTAACAGCCTTCAATACATTTTGAATTCCGAGTGACAGTTGACACTGATAAAAGGAATCCACAATGGCCACATTTGAGGGTTTTGATATCTGGTACAAACACTAACGAATTATGATACTCCGTGAAGGAAGTGAAGTTTGACCTTAACAGCAACTGCACTTGTCATTGGTATGGATGGTAAGGGTTTCCAAAATCAGTGTAGATTCAGGATTTATTAACTACATTGTTGAAAGTATTATTCGCCTAAAGATGGTAGAGTTTCCAAGATCAGTTTAGATTCAGGATCCATTGACTAGAATTGCTTGAGATTATAGGTCTCCTCCGATGAAATTCTTATGCGTAGTAGGTTTGTTTTCAGACACATCACTGATGAGACCTTTTTCAACATTATGACCACCATTGTCTTACATTCATATGGATGAAATGAGGGAGATATTGATCGTCGTTCTGCCTCTATCATTCTGTTTGCTAATAGGAATCAAGTTCAATTCCCTACAGCTTTGATGGAATTTTTCAATCAGGAAATTCTATTCACTGGTACACATGTTTTTGCTGACAGAGCTCTCTCTATGATCATACTTACGCTGTTGAACAATGCCAAGTTTGACAACTGTGCGGCTTGATACATTTTCTATTTTGTATATCTTGTTATGGGTCGTGAGATTTCTAAATAAAACTTTCAAGTCTCATTCTTTATTGCCAGTATAAAATTGTAGCAGCTTAAATTTCAGTTTGACATGACTTTCTGAAGAGTATTTTGGGGAAGCCTGAGGAAAAGCATCCGTTTTAGCTGTCTGCTAATGATTATTTGGAGGGGGCTGAAAAGCAGTATATGACGAGCAACAATTTTAATATGGGAAGCATTGCTTCATTTGTTCCCTTCCCGGCTTGAATAAATTTTCCAAGAAAAGAGCTTTAAAGAAAAGCTTAAATAAATTTGTTAACTTGTCTTTAGAAATAAATAAATTTATGTTGCTGTTTGAACTTTCGCATACTAGACAATAAGACATTGCTCTTGCGCTCTTTACAGGGTCTGCTTGGATGGCCCTTTCTCGCCCTTTCATTGACTTCTGTGTATGGGGATGGGACAACTTGCCCCGGACCGTTCTTATGTACTATGCAAATTTCATCTCTTCTCCAGAAGGCTATTTCCATACTGTCGTCTGTAATGCTCAGGAGTTCCGCAACACTACAGTAAACAGTGATCTTCACTTTATATCATGGGATAACCCTCCAAAGCAACACCCACATTACCTTACACTTGATGACATGCAAAGGATGGTTGACAGTAATGCTCCTTTTGCAAGAAAGTTCCCTAGGGAAGATCCAGTGCTTGACAAAATTGATTCTGAACTCCTATTTAGAGGTAAAGGCATGCTTGTTCCAGGTGGGTGGTGCATTGGAAGTCGGAGGAATGGGACAGATCCTTGCTCTGTCACAGGTAATATCACCGTCCTCAGACCTACTGCAGGGGCAAAGAGGTTGGAGAAGTTGATAGGATCTCTCTTATCGAACGAGAAATTCCGGTCCAACCAGTGCATATAGCAAACATGCCTTAGAAAGTTGTTTTCTTAATTATAGTCTTCAGAGGAAAACAAGGAATGCCATACTCTGACTGTTTTCTTCTGCAAGAGACTGATCTGAATGTATCCAATCTGCAGTAATGCTTGTATTCTGCAGAGAAAAATGGAAAAAAGAAAAAATATACAGTAATGCTCCAGTAATTCAAGGGCACGTGTATCTGGTCTTTGTTGCTCCGCTGTATCAATGTCCCAGCTTGCCCTGCATTGACAAAGAGTATGTAATCCCCTCATTCTGAATTTATTTACTTAAATAGGATGGAGCATTTTGATGACGTGAGACCTTTGGGGAAGAGAAGTGTATCAGGTTTGTTTCCGCTTCAATTGTGAAACTACTGTGTAGTTATATTTTCTTTCTGTTATAGGTTTGTAGAACAAGATTATAAATGGAGTCTCTTCTATAAGTTTTGCTCATCATTTAATCTGGAAATTTTTTCCTTCTATTTTGTGTTGCAGTTCTATCTTCATTGCTGACAAAGCTTTTCCTATTCTTGTTATTGCATCATAAAGATATTCTTTCACTCTTTCATTGCCTGCATGCGAAACTGTTGTAGTTTCCCCAATGTATGGAAATAGAGTATGTATTAGATTGTCTCATATCGGTTGAGGGAACATGCATGAGCTAATTTTGGGGGTTGAGTCAAGCTCAATGTCTATTTTTTACATTATGTTTATGGCTTGTATATCGTGGAGAACAGTAGTGAAGGCAATATGGTTTTCCCATGTCCGGAATCCATGTAGTTTTTTTTTAAATAATTGTAGTCAGTGTTTTAGAAGGCAGGGGCGTGAGGCGGGATGTTTTACTTAATACGGGGCGAGGCGAAAGCCTCGGGACATAGTGCGTAAGTCCCACAAATTTTTAATTTTTTAAATTTATGAATTAATAATATAGCATTATAACACAATAAAAATATAAAAGATACATTAAAAGTTAAAAAAATTAAAAACAATTAAAGAAACTTATATAAAATAAAATATTTAGCATGTTTTACAAGTATAAATAATACAATATTGTTAAAGTTACTATGAAATATATTAACTATAACCTCTTAACATTTAACTATTAAAAATTATAATTTCTTAAAAAATATTATCAAATTGTATATTTTATCTTTTTAAAAGTAAATACTCAATAGGTTTTAACAACATTGTAATTTAAAATATTACTCCTTCATGAGTAAATATAAAATAATTTTTAAATAGTAAAATAAGTAATGTATGATAATTTTGAGAGTCATAGAACTAAGATCTTTCAAGTAAAGATATAAATTTTGGTCAATAGAAAGGGAAGTTTTTGCAGATCACTGTTGTTTAGTAGTTTTTATCTGGTTGTAACTACCATTTACTATATTACTTCATATAGCTATGTTTTTAGGTTTTTTGGAGTGTATTCGATGTATAGCATTTCTAAGTGTGAAACAGGGGATCACAACTAGACAAATTTTTGTATTCGATTGTATTCACGGCGTGAAACATGGGATTACAGCTAGACATATTATTGTACTCGACTGTATTCGATTGTATTCACGGCGTGAAACAAGGGAATACAACTAGGCAAATTATTGTATTCGACTGTATTCACGACGTGAAATAGGGGATTACAACTGTTTTTAAATGGAAAGTGAATCAATTAACATAATAGACTCCTAATATAACTCAACAAACTCAATTATAACACACAAATTTTGTATTTTCAGTTATAAAAAAAAAGATTCTCAACTGAAACACCCCAAAAACATAGCAATCTTTAGAGAAATTATAATTACATTGAATATAGTTAAATACATAAAAATACATTGAATACATAAATTATATTAATTAAAAAAATTATATGAATACATTCATGGAATATAGCGAGATAGTGAATATAATGAAATACATGGAATATAACGAGATACAATGAAACACAATGAAAAAAAGACAATGAATATAATGAAATATATAGAAATATATCAAGATACATTGAAATACATTATCAGAATCTTCAAGTGGCCACGATTCTGACTCGAAACGCCACTGTTTCTGTTACCATAATACCCTCACGTGCGCTTCAAAAAAACTATTCTTTACAATTGAATTTGAATGGCGCTTGTGGATTGGGACGGAAAACCCCAGATTGGGCCGAACCCCAGAACGACGAAGAGAGGAGGAAGATTTTGAGGTCCGTAACGCTACTGCTTGGTACCCGGAAGATTAAACATTACTTCACGGAACAAAAATTAGCAGCAAACTAGCTAGCAATGGAAGGAATAACGAAGCTCGCAAATTTTAATGTTTTTGTCCGTTTCTCGTTCTTTCTTTTAAATACGTTTATTCCTCTTTTGTTCTCCAAAAGTAAATAGAGATAACAGTATTTGGTCGGATAGACATTGAGAGTCAAAACTGCCCGTTTCGATCTGTATTTGGGAGAATCGTGGTTGTATTCATGGAGAAAAACTGGAGTTGAGAGAAAGAGAGGGTGGAGAAAAATCTGAAAGAATGAGTAAAAAAAATAATACAAGGCATCAAAAGGTAACTATGGAATATAATTTTTTAAAAGAGTATTTATTTAAAATAAATAAGGTATCAACCTTTGCTACATGAGGTAAAAATTTCTAGAAGAAATACTCAAATGGTATTCACCCTTATGATGTTTTCAATTAGTAAATATGCAATTCTATGGTCCGTTACTTGAGTTATTCATAATTTTTATATTCAAATCATTCATTTATTAAAGAATTTTAAGAGTCAACAGTGCAAATTAATGAATTCTAACACATGATTTTCATAATTATTGGGCGAGTCTCGAGCGTTGAGCGTCAAGTGCGTTTAAGGTGCAGAGTCGGACGCTTAGGGGCATAAGCCTCACAGAATTAAGCTCTACACATGAGTCTCAAGGCGTTTTGATAGTGCCCGTTCCGAGGCGAGCCCTAAAAAAGCTTGTGAAAACACTGATCGTAGTAAGGACATTTTCTGGTTTCCCTATAATCAAGTATCCAGTTAGTTTTATTTATTTCTTTTATTTTCCAAGGCAACCATATTAACCAACCGGTTGGTAAAATAACCAAATTATTAAATAGTTGGGTGGAGCTACAATAAGAGGGTTTAAAAAATTGAAATAACTATAGTAGGTGAGTTGTCTACGACGCTATGAATATTTAATATAAGCGCTGTGTCTGGACCAAACCTCTCCTGTTAACCACTCCTATTTTATAATGGGAAAATCAACGTTTAACGACCATACATAAAGAAGCGAAGCACTTAACTAATAGTCTTGCATGTAGCAAGTCTAGAAGCATAAAAATGAATTCCTCTGCCGGCATGATTAAATATATAATAAATAAAAAAATTTACTATCAACTCAAAATTCACAACGTCTAGCATTTGGAGTCGTGTGGCGCCTTTGCTGCTACGTACTATATATGCGACATAGTTTACTTTACACTTAGTGCTTGGTCACGGAACCAAAGTTGAGGCTACATTCTATCTTATCTAGAAGGGCAATTGCTAAAACCATTTTCCACTATGAAAGGACTAACTTTAAGATATCATTATCATAGTCAAAGGATTTCACTTTCACCAAAAATGGCACCGTCACTGTCTCTTTTTTGAAAAATTACGAAATTTAAATTCTTCTACAAAGTACTTTCAACTATAAAAGATTTTAATGTGTGGTCAAACAATTAAGAAATGGTTACAAAAAGATAAATAATAATTAAATGCACTAAGCCTTATAAACCGAAAGAGTAGTATTTTCCAGCATTCTATTTCTCGATAGTGCTGGAAATGTTAGGAGGATGATTAAAAAGCATAGAACCCAAGACCTATAGTTGCTTGACAATCAAAAGGAAGAGTTGCAGCCTAATGAAGGAGAAATTAAGAACCCAAGACCTGACCTTAGTGAATCAGAAAATGGCGTTCATCTTTCATAGCTATTACGAACTCGTATATTGAGTAGATGGTTGATGCATCATACTCAGACTTTTATCTTTCATAGCATGTATTCTCCATCCGTTCGAATTATATATGCAACAGAAATTGTGGGCATCGTGTCGAAAGACAGAGGCACTTGGGGTTCTATTTTTGGCATTTTACCAATGGAATACTAAGTGCCATCTATCCAGCGACAAGATGCCCTCAATCCCCTTTTTTTTCCTGCTTCAATGACTAATGAATTATGATGAGAAGTACACAAAACTCTCCATTTCCAGCTAATTTATATAGCCAAATTTAAGTACAGTTCCAAATTGCTTAGTCAAATTGTCAACCCACGAGCTTGAATGAGTATGCCTGTGAGGGTCAAATAGTCTTTGGTCTATTGAATGTGTCATGTGGACACATTTGAATACTTCTTTCAATTTCACAGTACCTTAATTAGACCAAAAGACTTTGACTTCCCGGTCATCTTCACTCTTAATTTCGTCCTTTCTTTTCTTCTTCCCTATGACTCGTAGGGGAATAAGTCCAATGTGCATAACATTTTTGTGCTCGTATAGTTTATGATATCGTCCTATAGAGATTGGTTAATTTAGGCTACAAACTTTTAATATTTTTATTATTATTTGAGAGAACCAAATTGATGAAAAATAAGTGGAATTTTAAAACTTGTTAGTTACTTAAAACAAAACAAATAATTTTCGAAAGATTTATAATTTAAAAAGAGTTGAGAATCGTTGAATTCACTTAATAATACTATTATAATATAATCTCAATTTTTACATATATTTCTCTAAAGAATAATTGCTTATTGCTAGTACAGTTATATTTGCTCACTAAGAAAAAGTCAATTAATATCATTCTGTGAGGTTGTATAATTAATTGAGTTAAAATTAGTTACGATCAAACGGAAATATTTTCTTGCTTGAATTGTGCTAAAAGGTAGTAAAAACTTCGTGAGATATTTTTACCAAAAATCAGTAATCTTGTCTACAACAATTCCTCCGTGAGAATTAAAACTGAAACAAACAAGATTACAGACTTGAAATAATAGTTTTATAAAAAATTATTCTCACTCTACTATTTTATTTATTGGTTATAATATATTAATTTTACTCCGTGAGAATTACAAAATTAATATAAGAATAACTTAAATAAAATATATAGAACATAATAATGATTAATTAGGAATCATTATTTCAGCACAGCATGAATTATACAAAGAAAATTTCAAGCCAAGGATGTATTAAAACTGAAATAATATTATAAAAATATTTATCAAGTTTCATCAACTATCCCAACAAACGAGATTACTCCATTATGGAGTATTTAAATCTCACAACAAAAAGAAATTCTAGAATATTACCAATATTTTTAGGAACTCCAAAAACTTACAAGAAAAAAATAAAATAGTTAAAGAAAAAAGTTAAGACCAAAGTTTAGATAAAAATCGTTCTTCTTCTCCCTTTCGATGCCAAACTGCATTCTATTTATGGACAAATCTTACAAGCATTAAATGATTAGACGTGCTCGAGGAATGAGTTTGGATGTGTCAGAGGAATGAATTTGGATGTGTCCGAAACTTCAATTATAGACTTTCATTTGTCATTTCAATTCTTGTGCTTGTCATAAACTTTCATCGAACATTCCGCTTTTTCCTTCCGTTATTTATAATCTCTTTTTTTTCTTCTTTTTTTTCCTGCAAAAATAGTTAGAAAGAGGCAAAATTCAAAATATAATTTAAATATATTATTTAAAGTAGGATATTAAAAGTATATAATAAGTAAATATTTTATATTCATCAAATTTCCCCATGCTTGAACCTTTGCTCGTCCGCGAGGAGAATAACTTTATTAGTAATTATTATTTCTTGTAAAAAAGAAAATTGAAAAAATAAAAATTCACATAAAGTTCAACACCAATAACCTTTTCAAGTTCACCAAATCTTTACCTTGTTTCTGCTTCTTCTTTTATTTAGCAAAAGAACTTGCATCTCGTATTCCTGATGAACCTTTTGAGATTGATACTTTATGATCACAACTCTTGAGTTTATCAAATTTTTTCATAAGCTTGCCCTTCGTGTCAGTCTCCACTAATATAAGATCAACATTGATTTCTAAAAATCTTCTTAAGACTTTTGTGGTTTTGTAATATTTGACTTAATGCTGGTAAGGGTAAAAGGATATATTTATAGTGACTTGTTCTTTCCAGCTTTATCATTAGAGTTAATTATTTTGTCAACTACGAATTTATTTCACAAGCATATATACATTTTTTTTGTATTTTTGTATGGGATATTTATATATACATGAAGCACAATTTTCAGAATGCCCATTTCTTTTAAAAATAATTTTTTGATTTTTTTTTCTTCATAATTCTACATCCCTTGCTTTGATAACCATTTCTACTCAATTATAGATAGGTGGAAAGAGTAAGAATTGCTACTTTTCTATTCTTTCTTACTTTTCTTTATGATGGTGTAGCAATGAAATTGAAGGCTCAAATTTAGGTGCTAAAAGGATATATATGCACACATTTTTTTTCTTTTCGGAATAAAGATGCTAAAAAAAATTAAACAAAGAAATCCTAATTTTTTAAAAATCAATGTTGTCAGAATTTTGCCTCGATAAACATTTGGGAGAAGTTCTAGCTAAATTATATTGATTCTACATGTTTGTGATCATAATGCTTTTCAATTTCAACAATTTCTCATATTTGGAGATACTTATCCTTTGCCTTCATAAAAACAAAAATCACAAACTTGAAAATTAGATGTCATCAATGAAAAAAATTATGTTCGGAGGTATGTAAAATTTTATCTTAACACTTTAAAACAATACAAGAGCAATACTTACGAATAAATGATGATTATAAACTAAAGAAAATTAGTAGTTTATATTCATAAATATATTAGAAACTTATATATGTATAGGATATACTTTTTTTTAACTGGAGGAGAAATATATATATATATATATATATATAAAATCTTTTTGACTTTCAAATTTACAATCACAGAAAAAAGTTTGAAAGAAACTGTAATCACACATATTCTATGTGTAATAGACTGAACTAATTTAACACTTTAACAGTCATAAAGTGATAGTCATGAATATAAACCAGAAAATTTACCTGAGCCAACATTCGAATTGAATTATTAAATGGCTAACCAACCAGTTACTTAGGCATACCGATCACCATGGAGTTACTCCTATATAGGCTACACTGCTTTTTGTATAGGACTTCAGGAGATATTCTGATTGTACAATAACCTGAATATTGACCAGAATAATTGGTTAAGCATTTAATTACCCAAATCTGTAATGGACTTATGAGGCTCCATTGCTTCACCCTCAATGTCTACAGGTAGGGTATCATAGTTTTGAGTTTAACGTCGTCAGCTCTACTTATTAATTTGATATTCACCAGTCTATCAAAGTGACCGACGAATTTTGCTCAAAATGTCCTCTAAAGTACATTTTTAGCCTGTGTCAATTTACCTTAAACTTGTCTCCTCCATTATTCTGCTGAATTTCAATTGTACCATATGGAATTATATCTATAACATTGTAAGGACCTGTTCACCTGGATTTCAACTTTTCTGGGAATAACCTGAGTCGACTATTGTAGAGAAGTACCTGATCTCCAACTTTAAAACTTTTCTGCCGGATCAAATTGTCATGCCAAATTTTTGTTTTTTCTTTGAAAATTCTTGCATTTTCATAAGCTACTAATCTCATTTCTTCCAACTCATTAACCTGAAAAAAAATATATTTTTACCAGTAGAGGCTAATTCGCAATTTAGTGCTTTCGGTGCCCAAAAAGTTTTGTGTTCTAATTCAACTGGCAAATGACAAGCTTTTCCAAAGACTAATCTATATGTGGATGTTCCAATTGGCGTTTTGAACGCCGTTCTGTATGCTCATAATGCATCATCTAATTTTAAATCCCAGTCTTTTCTTGAGATTCCAACCATTTTTTCAAGAATTCTTTTAACTCACGGTTGGAAACTTCAACTTGCCCTTGAGTTTGAGCATGATATGGTGTTCCTGTTTTATGAGTCACACCATATTTTGTCAGCAAAGCAGAAAATTATCTATTCATAAAATGAGTCCCTTGGTCACTAATGATGACTCGTGGTATGCCAAATCTGGTAAAAATATTTTTTTTGAGAAAATTGCACACAATTCGAGCATCATTCTTCCTTGTGGGGATGGCTTCAACCCATGTCACGACCCCAAATTCCCTCCGTTGGGTATCATGATGACACCTAGTCTTAGAGACTAGGTAAGCCTAGCAGTTACTGAATAACAACAATAAATAAAGGAAAACTAACAGTCTTGATATAGAATCTCAACAGAATGTACAAACTTTTCCAAAACCGGTAGTACAAGTCATAAGCTCTACGAATTTTCTACAACTTCTAAGTACAACTGTTTGGAAATATATACAACAGTGTACGAATAATAAATACAAAGAAGGTGACTCTGACGCCTGCGAACGCAGCAGTAGGTTACCTTGAGTCTCCTCGGCAACCATCCACACAACTACTACAATATATACCTAGATTTGCACACAAAAATATGCAGAAGTGTAGTATGAGCACACCACAATGGTGCCCAGTAAGTATCAAGACTAACCTTGGTGGAGTAGTGACGAGGACTAGTCAAGACACCATTGGTCTACAAAATAAATAACATGAATATAAAAACTTACCGAACGTTGCATCTATCCAAGACTTCACAGAATAATTTACAACAATGACAATATAAAGCGGAAGAAAATTACAAAAATCAATCACGAAACAGCACAAAAATACATAGAAAGATGGATAACAAACAAGCCATGCCGAGAGGAAACACAATACAATAAAGAACACCAATAACTCAACTCTACGTCGGTTTGTTCACATCGGGCCTTAGCCATTAAAATCCATAAACTGATGGGAATGTTTAAACAGCAGTTCATATGAAAAACTTTTGCAATAAAAAAACCAATTTAGTATAGAAGAGTTTCTTTTGAAAATATACTTTCTCCAAAAGTAGATATAAGTATATTTAATAGAGAGAATCACGTGAAACATAGCTTCTTTCAAAATACGAAACTTCCCAAAGATACTTTCCCAATAAATGACTTCCAAATATCATTTTAGGCAAGACTAGTGCTTTTCAAATATACCTTCGATGTAAAATTCATTCAAACATAATCATTTTGAATCCATTGCTTTTTCAATAAATTCCTCAGTAAAATCTCAGAATCATAATCTCCTCAAGGTAAACCTATCAGAACTCAGTCCGTAACTCAAAACTTGAATGCAATGCAGGAGGAACATCAAGTCTTGTCAATGAATGTGGTAAGATATCAGTATGAATATCCGAATCAAAACAACGGAATATTAAATCTTAAGCATATGCAGTAAAATTCAACAGGAACACGGAAGCGAAATGTAAAGACAAGTGCATGGCATCACCCTTCGTGCTTTTACTCTCTTCCTCACAATGCAATGAATGAAATGAATACACGGAATCACCCTTCGTTCTTTACTCTCATCCTCACCAAAACAAGTATAGTAATTATCAAACAGAACAATGGAAACAATAACGCAAATATAAGTGCACGGCATCACCCTTCGTGCTTTTACTCTCATCCTCACAATGCAATGTGTAAATAAAAATAATATAAATCATGGCACGACATCACCCTTCGTGCTTTTACTCTCTTCCTCACAATGCAATGTGTAAATAAAAATAATATAAATCATGGCACGACATCACCCTTCGTGCTTTACACTCTTCCTCACCCAAACAATAACAAAAACAACAGTTTGGCAAGGAAAGTCAGCAATAAGAGCCATAAATCACAACATCCCGGCAAGGGAATCAACAATGCAATCAATATCATTAACAACACAAACAATAATAGAAATCATACCATGCCGGCAATGGAGTCAACAATGATAACAACATTATTCCGGCAAGGGAAACATCTATAACCAATATCGCCTAAACAATTAAATTTACGGAATAAAACTCAGCTCAAATAAAAGCCCAGTATTAGGTAACATCAAGAAAACACCAACAACATAAATATTTATCAACTAGACCCAAGTAGCAAATAAGGGAAAAGTCATATAAATCACAATGTAAGACTCACGAGCATGCTTGACTCCAACGAACGGATGTTCTAACTACAGTTAACCAACTATAAAGCTAGATAACACTAATATAGTCAATTTGGCAGTTTTAGGAAGCAAATATAGCATGAAGATAAGAACGGTAAATTATTCGGTTAAGTCAATTAAGATCAAATAGCCAACGAAGGAATCCAGAAGCAAGTAATTCTAATTTAAGCAGGAAAGGATGAAATTAACCACCAAGGACTCAAATATACCAATTACAATTCATACACGGTAACATAAGAACCTACGAACCCTAGAAGGCCAGTCTATTAGCAAATAAGTCCGAGTACGCACTCGTCACCTCGCATACACGGACTACAAAAAACAAAGAAGACTCAATACTAAGGGATAGTTCCCCCACATAAGGTTAGGCAAGATACTTACCTCAAAGACGACAACCGGATACCCAAAAGTGAACTTCTCGGGCGGAAAGACCTCCGGAGGGCTCAAAATCAACTAAGACAACTTCAAAATACACATAACACGTATAAGGAATGATTCTGAATAATAGATTTTCAATCTTGCAAATTTATAAAAATCGACCCAAAAGTCGACCCCCTGAGGCCCGCACCTCGGAACCCGAATTTTTTTTACAAATTTCGATTACTCATTCTGATACGAGTTCACCCATACAAAATTTATCGAATTCTGATAATATTTGGTCATTCAAATCATGAATTTTCATTTTTGAAGTTTTCTTTCAAAACCCACAATCCCCTCAACCCAAAACACAATTTAAATGATAACAACAAGAACTAATTCATGAAATATATTTAATTCTAGTGGAAGAACACTTACCCATTCGATTTGTGTGAAAATCCCTCAAGGAATCGCCCAAAACCGAGTTCTAGAAGTCAAAATATGTTTAAAATGGTGAAACCCCCGATTTTGCAAACTTATATTCTGCCCAAGTATTTTGTGAATCGCGATCGCGGGGATCGAGGCGCGATCGCGTAGAAGGAAAATGAAGCTGATTTAAAATGCTCTACGCGATCGCGGAATAGCTTATGCGATTGCGTATAAGGAGTAAGTTGGCTTCTGCGATCGCAGACCAACTATTGCGATCGCAGTGAAGGAAATTACTGGGCGAGTCAGACACTCTATGCGATCGTGGATCCTTCTATGCGATCGCATAGAAGGAAACCAGATGACAGTTTTCAGCAGTTCAAAATAGGGAAAATGGACCCGGAACCTATCCGAAACACACCCGAGCCCCTCGGGACCCCGTCCACATGCACAAACAAGTCTTATAACCTAATACAGACTCGCCCGAGGTTTCAAATCACATAAAATAATACTAAAACGACGAATCAAACAAAAAATCAATGAAATTCCTCAAAACTTCTTTAAACATCAAATTTTGCATTTTTGGCCCAAATCACGTCAAACCAAGTACGTTTATTTCCAAATTTCACAGATAACACATATAAAACATATTGAACCTGTTCTGGGCTCCGGAACCAAGATAGGGGCCCGATACCACAGGTTTCACCTCAAATTTCAGTTTCAAAAACTTTTATATTTTTCAGAAATAATTTTCTTTAAAAATTCATTTCTCGGACTTGGGACCTCAGAATTCGATTCTGGGCATACGCCCAAGTCCCATATTTTCCTACGGAACATAGAATTAGCTAAAAATATACAGGATGACCTTTTGGGTCATCACAACCCATCTTGACACATAATCCACAACCACAAGGATATATTCAAAAGAATGAGAAAAAAGAAAAGGACCCATGAAATCTATTCCCAAAACATCAAATATTTCACATACCTGTATTGATTGTAATGCATCTCATCTCTCTTAGTGATGTTACCTATTTCTGACACTTGTCACATTGTGCAACATATGCTCGGGCATCTTTAAAGAGAGTCGGCGAGAAAAATTCAGCTTCCAAAATTTTTAAGGCTATTCGATTTCCCGCATAATGATCTCCAATTACACAGTGATATAAAATTTTGTTCATCTCTTCTTCAGGCACACATTTTCTGATGATATTATCTGCACAATTTTTAAACAAGTACGGTTCATTCCACAAATAATACATTGCATAAGATATAAGCTTTTTTCTTTGCTGGTAAGAGAGATCTTGGGATTTCCACTTTCCAACCAAGTAGTTTGCAATATTTGCAAACCAGGGTGGTTGATTCATAATTGAGTTAACTGAGAAAATGTGTTCATCAGGAAATTCTTCCTTTATTTCACCAAACTCAAGGGGGAATTTTCTAATCTAGACAAATGGCCAGCTACTTGATTTTCTGTTCCTTTTTTGTCTTTTATCTCAAGGTCAAATTCTTGTAAAAGTAAAATCCATATTAACAATCTAGGTCGAGCATCTTTCTTTGCTAAGAGGTATTTTAAAGCTGCATGATCAGTAAAAATATTGATCTTGGTTCCTATCAAATAAGATCGAAACATATCAAAAGCAAATACTACTGCTAATAACTCTTTTTCTATTGTGGCATAATTTAGTTGAGCCTCATTCATTGTTCTACTAGCATAGTAAATGGGACAAAAGATCTTATACTTTATCTGACCTAAAACAACTTCAACTGCTGTATCACTAGCATCACACATGACCTCAAAAAGTTGATTCCAGTCTGGGAACACAACTACAGGGGCGGTTGATAACTTTTCTTTAAGGGTCTCAAATGCTTTCAATCAATCACCTAAAAAATCAAACTTAATATTTTAACGACCCAGCCGGTCGTTTTGAGAGTTAGAGCCCCTATCCCCTAACAACTACTTTCCTCATATTTATTTCTGCTATTTTGAATTGCCGGGATGATTGGTTTGAGTTTCGGGGTGTTTTGGGACACTTAGTCCCTAAATGAGAGCTTAAGTCTTAAAAATTTGGACCGTAGTTGGACATGTATGAAGACGGTTACAGAATGGAATTTTGTTGATTCCGTTAGATTCGTTGAGTGATTTTGGGCTTAGGATCACGTCCGTAATATGTTTTGGAGGTCCGTAGTAGATTAAGGCTTGAATTGGCGAAAATTGGATTTTTTGCGATTTCGGCTGGTAGTGGAAATTTTGATATCAAGCCCGAAATGGAATTCCGGAAGTGGCTTTAGGTTCATAGTATCATTTGTGACATGTGTGTGAAATTTGAAGTCATTCGAACTAGGTTTGATATGTTTCGGCGTCGTTTGTAGAATTTGGAAAATTCAAAGTTCCTTAGGCTTGAATCCGTGCTCAATTCATGTTTTGATGTTGTTCAACGTGGTTTGAAGGCTAGACTAAGTTCGTATGGTGTTATAGTATTGGTTGGTATGTTTGGTTGAGGTCTCGGGGGCCTCGGGTGTGTTTCAGATGCTCAACGGATGGATTTTGGACTTAAAAAATGGTTGAAGTTTTTTGGTGTCTGGTGTTTCGCACCTGCGGAGTGGGAATCGCAGGTGCGGACTCGCACGTGCGGAGAAGGGAGTGCAGATGCGAGAAAAGAAATCTTGGCCAGGGGTCACAGGTGCGAGGATGTTCCGCATCCGCGATGATCGCATATGCGGCCAAGCCTCCGCTGGTGCGGACTAAGATCGTAGGAGCGAACAAAGTTCCGCAGGCGCACACGCATGTGCGGCCCCTCATCTGCAGATGTGGGCCCAGTCTCTTTAGTGAGTTCCGCGCCCGTGATTGATTTTTCGTAGGTGCAACATCGCAGGTGCGACCCAAGAGCCGCAGGTGCAAGGATCGCTGGGCAGAAAAGGGGTTGAAATCGAGGGTTAGTTCATTTTCACTCCATTTTTTATTTTGAGCTTGGAAGAAGGAAATTCTTTGAGGGTTTTTCAGTGTGGGTAACGATTTCTTACTCGAATTTGGTTTTATTACATTAATCTATTGTAGTTTTCTTCATTTAATCAAGGAAATTGAGTGAGAAATATGGGGGATTGGGGGAAAAAATTCCCTAATCGAATTTTTGAGTTTTGATTGAGTTTTACGCGCCAGATTTAGATAATTTTTGGACGAGTGGTCTCGTGAGTGAATGAGTGTTCTAAATTGGTAACTTTTACCCGATTCCGAGTCGTGGGCCCGGGAAGACTTTTTGGGCGTTTTTCCTATTTTCATTCCTTAGCTTCGAATTCATTAGCTAAAGTAGTTACTTGTAGTTATATTTACATTATGCAATTGATTTGATTAGATTTGGGCCATTCAGAGTTGGATACTCGTGGCAAGTGAGCGGTTCGAGGTAAGTGGATTGCCTAACCTTGTGTGGAGAAACTTTCCCTTAGGATGTTTGGTACTGTTTGATGTATGAGCGCCGTTTACGTGAGGTGACAAGTACGTATACGAGCTATTCTTGTAAAAACCCTATTTTATTCTAAATCATAAATTGGTTTCCTTTGATTGAACTGTACTACTATGTTAAATTTCATTGTTTAGATTAGGAAAACATGCCTACGTGTTTTGATCGTCTACTTGAAATTTTGTGCAGCATGTTTTAGGTAGATTCTTATTTTCCATGGTCGCATTTAGTCTAAACAGTGCATATCTATACTGTAACTGTCATGTCATTGTTGAGCTACATATTTACTTTGGCACTACGGACGTATTCCGGGAGATCCCCCAGCACTGCATATTTATTTTGGGACTACGGACGTATTCCAAGAGATCCTCCTGTCTTGCATATTTACTTTGGGACTACAGACGTATTCCGGGAGATCCCCCAGCACTGTATATTTACTTTGGGACTACAGACGCATTCCGGGAGATCCCCTAACACTGCATATTTATTTTGGGACTATAGAAGTATTCCGGGAGATCCCCCTTTACTGCATAATTGTTTCGGGACTATGGGACGGTATCCTGAGAGATTTCCCTGTTGTATTTTCCTTGTTCTGAGCTGAGGGCTCCCTTAACTGTTAATTCTGTGAACTTCCTTAACTGTTTTACTGTAGAATATATTTATATCTCTTACTGCTTAATTTATTATATTTACTCCGTTAGTGACCTGATCTGACCTCGTCACCACTCGTCCGAGGTTAGGCTTGACACTTACTGGGTACCATTGTGGTGTACTCATGCCCTTTCTTGCACATGTTTTCGTGTGTTGATCCAGGTACGAGCTATCAGCCTCGGGTTTAGTGCGTGCTTGCTGATTCAGGAGACTTCAAGGTACTTTTGCTCGCGTCCGCAGACCTAGGAGTCCCCTTCTATTCTCCCGCGTAGAGATTTTTCTTTTGTTTCTTCATATATTTTGTATATAGCTATATAGATTTGTATAAACTTGTGATTAGCAACATTCCGGATTTTGGGAGTGATGTTATTGTACATGAGCCGAGTGACACTATCCTTGTATTTAAATTACACTGTTTAGCTTTTATCGTTATGTTTTCTTTCAAGTTTTACGCAATAATAGGCTTACCTAATCGTAGAGACTAGGTTCCGTCACGACACATTTCAGAGGGGTAAATTGGGTTGTTACAAATATCTTTCGTCAAAAGTCTAGTCAACGGTTTTGAAATCTCTGAAAAGTCTTTTATGAACTGTTTGTAAAAACCTGCATGACCTAGAAAGCTTCTGATGCCTTTAACAGTTGTGGGAGGGGGTAATCCTGCTATAAGATCAATTTTAGCCTTATCAACTTCTATCCCTTTAGCAGTGATTTTATGTCCTAGAACAATTCTCTCAGTAACCGTAAAATGATATTTTTTCCAATAAGAATCAAGTTTGTCTCTTCAAATCTCTTAAGAACTAAGGTCAAGTGGTGAATACAATCCTCAAATGTTTTGCCAAAGAGTGTAAAATCATCCATAAAAATTTCAAGAAATTTTTCAGTCATGTCAGAAAAAATTGCTGACATGCAACGGTGAAATGTAGCAGGGGCGTTGCATAGACCAAATGGTATTCTCCTATAGGCATATGTTCCATGAGGACATGTGAAAGTTGTCTTATCTTGATCTTCTGGCGCAATTAGTATCTGGTTATACCCTGAATATCCATCAAGAAAACAGTACAAACCATATCCTGCAATTCTTTCCAACATTTGATCAATAAATGGTAAAGAAAAATGATCTTTTCTAGTAGCATCATTGAGACATCTGTAATCAATACAGACTCTCCATCCTGTGACGGTATTGGTAGGTATGAGTTTATTACTTTTATATTTTATAACAGTCATACCTCCTTTCTTTGGTACTACTTGAAATGGGCTTATCCAAGGGCTGTTTGAAATTTTGCAAATGATACCTGCCGCTAAAAGCTTTACAATCTCGTTTTTTGCTACTTCCTGCATTGTTAGATTCAATCTCCTTTGGGGCTGGACTATTGGCCTGTAGTTATCCTCCATAAGAATTCTGTGCGTATAAAAAACTGAATTAATCCCTTTGATACCTTCTATAATCCATCCCAAGGCTCCTTTGTGTACTTTCAATCAGTTTTTCTTCTTGTCCTACAGTAAGAGAAGATGAAATAATTATTGAAAATAATTCTTCCTCAAGATAAACACATTTTAAATGAGATGGGAGAACTTTGAGTTCAATTTTTGGTTGAACTTGTTCTGGTTGCATCTCTTCTTCAGAATCTTTTTCTAGTATTTCGGCTTCTCTTCTGATGATAGGATCATCATCTTATGTTGTGCCATATTTGGCCAAACTTCTTTCCATTGAATCTAGAGTTAGTTGATCATATTTGAATTCATCTGTAAGATAATTAAGCATGTCAATCGAAAAGCACGAAGATGGCGTCTCATCTCTAGAAAATCTTAATATCTTTTGCATATAAAAAATAACTCTTTCTTCATCAACTCTCAAAATTAGTTGTCCTTGATGGACATCTAAGATTGCTCTACCTGTGGCAAGAAATGGTCTACCCAAAATGATTGGTTCATCGGGTCATTCCTTCATTTCAAGCACTATAAAATCTATAGGGAAAACAAACTTATCTACTCTTCCGAACAAATTTTCAATTATTCCCTTAGGTTTCTTTTTACTTTGATCTGCAAACTGAAGAGAAACACCTATGTCTTTCATTTCACCAAGATTTAATTTTCTAAAGATAGAAAATGGCATCAAGTTAATTGAAGCTCCAGAATCACAAAGTGCTGCATTTTTCAGTGAGCATTACCACATAAACTTCTTCCAATTTCATTTTACTTGACAATTTTTTAAGTAATTTGGCATAAGAAGGAATTTGCAACAAAGCATCAGTGAAAGGAATGTTAATGTGAATCTGTTTTAAAATCTCCAAAAATTTTGCAAATTGACTGTCAAGCTTTTCTCTTTTAATTTTTTGTGGAAAAGGAATTGTCACAGGGAGAGGATTCAATTTTTCAATATTCTTTTCTTATTTTTTCTTGACTTCTTTCTTTTTTCAGATGGTTTAGAGGGTATTTCAACATTCTTATCATTGCTTACCTGTTGTTCTGACTGGTCTGCATAGGGTCATCAAGCTCCTTACCTGATCGTAAGGTGATGGCTTTAAGGTGCTCCTTTAGATTTTTCTCTATATTTCTTGGCAAAGGACCTTGAATCTTTTTCGACACAAGAGTTGCCAATTGGCTTAATTGAATTTCCAGATTTTTGAGGGCTGAACCTTGACTTTCCAAGACTTGAATGAGCTTGTTGACGCCTTTGCTGATATGGCCCTGCTTGTTGATAAGGTCTGTAGTTTGGTTTCCCATGGTTCCGATTCTTGTATCCCAACGAACCTTGGAATTGTTGCTTCTGGAAGCTTTGAGAGTTCTCTGCACTATTTGGATTGCTCCATTGAAATTCTGGATGCTTTTGTGCCATTGGACTCCCAAAAGGGTACGGTTTATAACCGACAAAATGAACGTGTTCGTCATTATGATTATTTTCTTGACATTCATGGTTCAGATGGTTTCCTCCACACATGTCACAAGCCTCATATTGTCTTGGTTGTTGTGTATTCACCTGAAAAGATTTAAACTTTTGTGCCAAAGAAATAATTTGTTGCGTTAGTGTATTTAAAGCATCAACTTGATTTACTGTAGTAGTCTTCTTGATGATTACACGCTCAGATGGCCATTGGATGGCATTCTCATAAATCTCGTTCTACAATTGCAATGCTTCCTCTGTGGTTTTTCCCACTACAGAACCTCCTTCAGCTGCATCAATCACATTTCTAGAAGAGAGTTTTAACCCGTGATAAAAAATATACAATTGCATATGTTCAGGAATGTCATGGTGTGAGAATTTTCTTAACATTGCTTTTAATCTTTCCCAAGCTTGATATATTGACTCAATGTCAGTTTGCAAGAAATTAGATATGTCTTGTCTTGATTTTGTGGTTTTAGCAGGGGAAACATATTTGTTTAAAAAATTCTAAGTCATTTGATCCCATGTGGTAATGGAACATTGTGACAAACTTCGCAACCAAGTCTTGGCATCTCCTTTTAAAGAGAAAGTAAATAGCCTTAACTTGATAGCTTCAGGAGGTACTCCATTATACTTAACTGTTTCAATAAGTTCCAAAAAGTCAATTAAATGACTGTGGATTTTCACTTGCATCTCCAGTGAAGATGCAAGATTGTTGAATCGTTTGAATTAGGCCAGTCCTGATTTCAAAGTTGTTGGCTGCCACTGGAGGTTTTTTGTCACTAGATTCACAGTTGAAGCGGTCAGGTCTAGCATAATCCCTTAGGACCGGTGGTTGAATATCTTCTACTTCTTGATTCTCCATTCCTTCACAAGCTATACTTTGAGAAGATGATGTTCATCCTTTCATTCACAATCGAAGAGATTTCTCAATTTCTGGATCATAACTAGCCAACTTTTTTGAAGAAGAGCGGGTCATAAACTACCTAAAATTTTTAAAGAGAAGAAAAAATAATAATAAAGTAACACTAGTTTCTAAGGAAGTACTAGTAGTTAATATAATAACTAAAGAAATTTTCAAAAATAACAAAAATAGTTAGTGAAAAATAAAAGGGTACGATAATATATATTTGTAACAGCTCGACCGGTCGTTTTGAAAATTTGCACTTCGCTCGATAGTTTGGGGGCACAAGTAGATCCTTATGATGTATTAGGACTTTTGTGCAAAATTTGAGCTCATTTCGAGTTGATTTGGTATGTTTTGGCGCCGTTTCTTCAAGCATAAATGATATCATATTGAACAAATGAGCTCTGATTTCTTTTTTTGATTGAAGCATTAGATCTGTATCATAATTACGAACCTGTAGCAAAAGGAATCGTCGAATTTGGACATTTTATGAGGATTTTATGGTCATTTTACGAAGAATTAGGTTGTTAGATTTTTCAGATTAATTACAGAATTGCCACTGACGGCGTATTTAAAATTCTGCACTATTTGCAAATATTGAAACCAAAATATCTCATTCATTATAAAGCCAAATTGAGTGATTCAAAAGTCTAACTTGAATAGAATTTCACAAGGAATCCATTGGAGGAATAAAAAATGAGCTTCGAGATTGTTTGGCATGAGAAACAAGGAAGAATAGCTGGCAGAAAAATATATAAAATAAGGGTTTGTTCATTCGGTCATATATTGAGTTGGGGAGCTCGGATTTGGGTGATTTTGGAGGCGATTTTCACCATATGGATTGGGGTAAGTGTTCTCTACTAGATTTTGGTTATATTTCATGAATCTATCTTCATTTTTGGGATTTGATTGATGATTTCAAAGTGAAATTGAGGGAGTTAGGTATTGAGTTTTGGAGAGTTTGAGGTGAGGATTTGAGGGACCAAACGGAGTCCGATTTTGACAAATTTTATATGGTTAGACTCGGGAGAGAACAAAGTTTCTAATTTTGTCATTTTTGACTGGTTTCGAGACGTGGGCTCAAGGGTCGGATTTTAGCCGATTTCAGATTTTTGGCATATCTTGTAGTTTTTATTGTGGAATTCGATTCGTTAGATTTTGTTGATGGTATTAAATGATTATGGTTAGATTCAGAGCTTTTGGAGACCGAGTCTAGAGATGAAGGCATCCCGGAGTAGGATTTTACGCTATTGAGGTAAATATCTTGCCTAACCTTGTGTGAGGGACTTCCCCTTAGGATTTGAGTGCTCTGTGTTAATTGTAGCCTGTGCATGCGAGGTGACGAGTGCGTGCCGGTCTTATTTGTGGAAAATTTACCTTTAGGGTTTCCGCTCTATACATGTTGTTAGCTTTTCTCTAACTCTTATTTGTTATTTGGAACTTATTTTCCTTAATTTAAGTGATTGCCTTCCTTAATATTTTGATACTTCTTAATTGTGAGTTCCTCTATGACTCTGTGCAAATATGCTACATGTTCAATTTTTGTGGTTGCCGGTGAATTTATCACGTGCCTTACCTGTCTCATTGTCCCTGTGAAGGTTGTTGTATTTCTTTGATTTTTTTCGTGATTCTCTTATTGCCGTGTACTCATACTCTTGGTAGTAAAAATTCTGGTAATTGAGTTGTGAATTGGTTGTTGTTGTTGATTTAAAGTAATGTTTGGTGGTATCAGGTTGCGCGCCACAACAGAAGTAATAAGGGTGGACATGTGGGATCGGGTTGCACGCCGCAACATGAGGAATAAATGTGATATGTTGAGGAGAAATAAGAGAGGACTGGTGGGATCGGCTTGCGCGCTGCAACATATTAAATATTATTTACTATTATTATAATTGTTAAGGAGGAATAAGAGAGGATTGGTGGGATCGGGTTGCACGCCGCAACACACACACACACACACACACACATACATATATATAT
>ML420916.1:0-52650 GCA_005239525.1 Nicotiana knightiana | reverse complement strand
TATATATATATATATATATATATAGCTCAAGTACTAATACGAACCATCAAATAATCTCTACTTCATTAGTAATCTCCACTCCCTCTTCACTTAGAACAAAAATTAAAGGAAATTTAGATTTTTAGAAAATTTCCTAATATATATATAACTGTAATCACTCGGTAGGTCATCTTATGTTTTAAAACCCAATTCTGTGTTCCAAAGCCCTAAATACCTTATTTTATCCTTTCTTGATTTGCATGGCGCAGTCCTAGCATCTTTCTGGAAAGCTTCTACATTAAAAACGGAGAAAAATATAAAATTTTACCTTAAAATCCATTTTAATTGACTTCGGTCAATGTTTTGAGCGGATGTATCCAAATTCGTATTTTGACGGTCTCGGTGGGTCCGTATCGTGATTTGGGACTTGGGCGTATGCCCGGAATTGAATTCGGAAGTCCCTAACCCGAGTTATCACATTTAGTAGAAATTTAAAAGTTTAAGGCTTAATGAATTTGAAATGTTTGACAGATATTTGACTTTTTGATCTCGGATCCGTATTTTGATTTCGGAGTCCGATATAGGTCCACTAGTACATTTATGACCTGCCTGTTAAATTTGGTGAAAAACAGAGTTAATTTGACGTGATTCAGACGTCCAATTGTGAAAATAGAAATTTCAAAGTTTTCTTGAAAATTTCATTTAATTTGGAATTCAAATCGTAGTTTAAGGTATTATTTTGGCGATTTCATCACACGAGAAAGTTCGTATGATGTTTTTAGACTTGTGTGCATGTCGCGCCCCCTTTTTCCTCGCGGAGATCAGGTTTATGACATTGGTTGGGACAACTCGTTCCTTTTAGGGAAAGGGATTTGCATATTTTTGGAGAGTCGCCACCTAACGATTCTAACGGTACGTTAGGGCACCTAAGGTGTATTACAATTACGTTGCTAACCAGAGATTTGGGTAAGGGCTTGAAATTATCCTAAGGGGAAGGTGTTAGGCACCCCTCAAGATCCACAAGTGTGGTTCCCGGCCAAATGATTTCGTGAATTTGTACAAATAGCAAATAACAAGTAAAGGCTCAAATAAGAGGGGATTTAAGTCTTAAGCATACAGGTGTTCAGAGAAATAGTAGGGGTAATTATGAACTATCGTGTACAAGTGTCCTAGGTTTATAAAAATATGGATCACATCAATGCAATACCCGATAATCACTCCTAGAAGAGGGGTTACACGTGGTATTAGCGCACCGGTCATCATATCCATATTCTACCCTTCCCACCCCGTGAAGGTAATTAAAGCGTGTGTTGATCACGGATTATATTGCGTGCTATTACCCGTCTCATCCTATCAGTCCTAGAGGAGGTTAGGACTACTATCCTAAAGGTAGGTACTAGGCAGACCCTCAGGTTTAAAGGGGTAAATTTCTAAGGCGACAAGCAAAGAACACATAGGACTTCAGTCAATGGGAAACACATAGGAGCATATAGGAAACTCAGATTTTCCTGCGCAGATAATGCATATAATTAGCACGACTCAAACACATATAAGGGCAGTGTTATTAATTAAGATCCTAAGATATGATATCTAGGTGAATTCAGAAGATAAACAGATAGGCAGGCTTTTCTTATAACTCAAGGAGAACATGGTCTTAATCAATTTTACTACTGATTTAAAAGAAATACCTATTAGGGTTAAGCAGCACACACAAGAAAGACAGAATTCTAATTTTTTCTTTTTAGTCACCTAAGGCTTGCCTAGGCGGGGGTAGTGTATATTAACAGAATTATTAAAGGAATTGTTGCAAGTTATTACATAAACATGCTGTTCTAGGTTGTTCAGAACACAGAAGCATTACCAGTTATTATTATTAGAGAAAACTGAGTGGATGGTTATACTTTTTATACATTAGTAATTAGACTAAATGTAGTTGAGCGATTAAGGCCCTATAACATGATATCTACTGCACAGATAGAAATGCAGAATGATGCGTATGTAGAATTCCTAAACATGATTTCTAAATGCTCCGTAATTACAGTTTCAGAAGATGCTATAATGATAAATTATTTTAATGTTGTTTAGCCTAGGACAAGATTTCTAAGCGTACATGGCAGTGTGGAACATAACAGTATAAAATACCAAATTAGCAGGATTTTTTCTAAGTAGATGTGAACATGCTGAAACAATGGGCATGAGACCTAATAAACATGATTTCTAATGCGTGAATATGAACATATGGGCCTAAACATGATCTCTATTACACAGATATGAAATAAAATCAAATATCATGATTTCTAATGCCTGAATTTCAACACATGGGCCTAAACATGATCTCTATTGCACAGATAGGAAATAAAATCTAATAGCATGATTTCTATCCCTTTAATAGCTAATGCATGCGCAGCTATCCCTCCCTTTTCACTATCCACACCCTGAGTTGTTCACAAATTATTACAGGCTAGGGATTTATGAATTACACAACCAAAGGAAAATAAGAAGTTACTTCTATAGGGAGCCTTCAATTAGGCCCATATCTTCCAAACCTCACTGCCCTATGGTATTGCATAGCCTTTTCATAATCCGGATGTGTCAGAGTTCCCTAAGGACCTCAAGGGCTCCTGAGCAGTGCTTACACCCAGACATAGCCAAAAGAATTAAACATGTGCAGTGTGGAAGTGCCAGCCTTGTGTCTCAGAGTTCAGAGGGTACTCAAAGGGTTCCCAAAGCAGTGCTCACACGAAGGGGGCTGAACTTAAACTTCTAAGAGTGTGTGTGAGAGTGCTTTTATTTAAAAGGATTTAAGTAAGGAACAATTTTGAGAAAGAGTGAGTAAGAAAACAGTTTTGAAGAAGGAAATGGGAGTTTAACATCACACAAGGACCAAGAATAGTCCAACAATCACAAACAGGGGTAATGGGATTAGGGACAACTACAGAGCATGTAAGGTGGCATACATACAGCAGGCAGATAAGCACACAGACATGCAATCAGGAAACTTCTAAGGGTCTAGAGGATCATGGGGGTATAGTGCTAGGTCAAATTAACACCTAAGGGCATGGTTAAACTAATGTGCCAGTCGTAGGCATGTAAGAAGCAGGTGCTAAGTGTACAGAAACATGCTGTTCATAAACAAATAAAGCCTAATTTAAACATGCAGAGCGGAGTTCAGGATCCTAGATATATGCTGAAGAATAAATAAGCAAGTTAGAAGCATGCGAAATAACAATAGTAAAGAAACATGTTGGTTTGAAGACTGAAATATAAATTAGAACATACTAGCGAAGTGAAGAAAGTAATAACACAAACAGGGAAGTAGGAGAATGCACAATAGCTAGCCTTAGCTTGCAGTCGGCTAACCCAGAGTAGTAGTAATTAGCACAGAAGAGAGAGAGCAAAAAGTCTTTTAAATTGTGAGAGAGATTTGTTTTTTGAGCAGATTAGTTTGTGTCTGATTGTGTGTATGAATAGAGTATATATAGTTGTGAAAACTTGATGAAATATAAGGAAAGAACCAGAATTAACCAGTGATTGTGGGACAATATCAATCAGTACCCAATTAACACAAGCATCCCTATAATCAAGGGAGTAATTCACACGGTCAGTATTAAATAAGGAAAGAACCATATATAACTTAGAGGAATATGAGAACAGTGTAAGTATAATAGGCAATTAGAAATCCCTTAATTGAAGGGGGTTAAAGTCAAATGGCTAGTAGGTAAAAATAATAATTAAGGAAAGTTCTTATGCTTGTAACATGTAAGGAAACAGTTTCACCCCTAATTAAAACATACAATTGAGGCTATGTTCAGAAAATATCACTTAAGGAAATAGCAATCAATTAACAGTTAATCAATTATGTAACAAAGTAAGGAAACAAAGTTGGAAATAAGAACATCTCATAAGAAATCAGGGACTCGAAATTGGTACTAATTAAGGGATGACCTCACGTATCTAAGGAAACATGCAGAATCAAGAGAGGATATTGGATGAAAAATCAACACAGTACTACTCATAATCATTCAGGGATTCAAGATAGTAGTGATTCAAGCAGGGTGAACACGCAAGAAGCAGCAGAATAAAGACCCAATAGCATAGTGAAGAAACAATCACAAATAAACAAGGGTTGCTCATGGGAAACAGACACACATACGAATCGAAAGAGAAAACATGCTCAGAACAGTGTTAAAACTAAAAAATCATGATTAAAAGTGATAAAATGTTTAAGCATATGAAAAAACATCACTTAAACTTCAAGAAATCGTTTGAAGAAAAGGTCTCAGAAACCCTAAGTGAAAAGCTTGCTAAAAAATGGGAAACCTTTAAGAAAAATGTAATAATACTCGTAATAAACCCAGATCTAGTGTAGATCTAAGAGAATAGGAAGGTTTTTGAAGAAAACATGTAAAAAACTTCATGATATACACAGATCTAAGACATGTCTAAATGAATCGTGAAAATACCAGGGGCTAGGGTTTCAGAGAGTTGAAAAAACAAGAAAAAACCTTAAAGATATCGCCAGCATTAGCCGGAAAAGTCATGGCTCTTACTCAGATGGCCGGAGCCGGAAGATGGCATGAGGGACCATAGGTAGGAGCTGAACCACTCCAGGCTCGCCTGAGGGCCTTAGGGTGCCATTAGACGGGTGTAGGGTGAAGCAATAACCAGGAGACAGTGAAAGACCACAATTTCCGGTGAGGGAACTAGCCAGAGAAGACGAACAAACTCCATTGGAGGTGGAGAGATAATGGAAGGTTTTAGAGAGAACCAGAGAGATAGAGAGAGAATGAGAGATTGGGAAAATGAGGGGTCGGAGGGGGGGGGGGTAGGTCTAGGTTTAATAGGTAGGTGGGATCTGGGCCGTTGAACTGATTTGATCAACAGCTCACATAGATCCGAGGTTGGGTTGGGTATAGAATTGATTTGGGCTGGGTATGGGATTGGGCTGTTAAAATCTTATAGGTTGGGTTAGAATTAGGCTAGAATCGAAATTAAAAATGGCTATTAGTTAAATACCCATTGAAATAGATAAGTAATTAATAAAAATAGCTAATGATTATATAAAAAATTAAATTAATGGTAGATAAATGAAATTAAGGTAATTAATGAGTACAAAAAATATAAAATGAAATAATTATTGATTTAAATGGTGTAAAATGTATAATTAGGCCATAGTTGCAAAGTTATTGTAATTATGGTCAACCAATGCCAAATTGGCTAATTTGTGAAATAATTAAATCCTAGTAGGATAAAAATGATATATTGATAGGGAAATATTTTGAAATTCTTTATAATACAATTTATGAATAATTATTGAATATAAAAAATACTGAATAAATTGGAAAAGGATTTAATAAAAATATGAAAAATCTCGAAAAAATACCAGTTATTATAAAGAGCGATTTTAGAGGTGTATATAGAAATTAAAAAATAATTTGATAAAAAATTGGGTATCAACAGCTGCCCCTCTTTACCCGGAAAGGATGAAAGAGTTGTTGGGTAAAGATATGATGGCTAATTTTGACCGAGTGGAAATAGCTTGAAAGGTTCAGGCCGCACCCTGGTTCCTGAGCTGCCTACATATCCCTGGTTTTACAGGAATCAGGTCGTATGTAGTTCAGGGGTCATCGGTGAAGTATACCGATGAAGTTTTACAAGAATGGACGCCAAGTACGGGGTTAGATGAGGAAACGGCTTACGGGGTGGTTAGAAGAACTGGAGCAGGGCCGCTCCTGTCTAGATGGCTGTTGCTTTTCCGATTATCTGTAAATAAACAATACGAGCGTATATTGTACGTAACATAAACATGATGCAAATTTTTGTTGGACGATGAATACTGTGTTTGGACGGTTAAGGATGACGTCTTTACACCATGATGTCCTGGGCCATGAATTGCTTTGATGAGGGATTCGCAGGCCATGAAATGGTATTATCGGGCCATGGGGATGGTGCCTCCGAACCATGACGCCTTTGAATAATGATATGCAAAATGATAAAAGAGATCCTCAGGCCATTACATGGCGTTCTTGGGCTATGAAGATGGTGCCTCTAAACAATGACGCCTTTGGATAGGTTGGTGATATTTCAGCCAATGAAGATGCAATAGCATGATTGCTGACAAGACAGAGCTTTGCCTTGCAAATTACAAAGGGAAGATCTTAGCCCGAAAGGAATCGAATGATAGAGACAGAGCTTGCTTTTGAAAAGTAAATGGGAGACAACGTTTAGTCTCGGAAGGTAGAAAGGTAGCCTTATGCAATATGCAGATGCAGATAGAGACAACGTTTAGTTTCAGAAGGCAGAAAGGTAGCCTTATGCAATATGCGAATGCATATGGAGACAACGTTTAGTCTCGGATGGCAGAAAGGTAGCCTTATGCAATATGCGAATGCATATGGAGACAACGTTTAGTCTCGGATGGCAGAAAGGTAGCCTTATGCAAGATGCGAATGAAGATGGAGACAACGTTTAGTCTCAGAAGGCAGAAAAGTAGCCTTATGCAGTATGGGAATGCAGATAGAGACATCGTTTAGTCTCGGAAGGCAGAAAGGTAGACATATGCAATATGCGGATGTAGATGGAGACATCGTTTAGTCTCGGAAGGCAAAAAGGTAGCTAATGCGATATTTAAGGAAGGACAACATAAATTCTTAGCTGGTGTTAAACTGTGATAGAGCATTGTGATAATGAAGCATTGTTTGTGCTGATAACAAATGTTGGCATGTGCGATGAGTTTGAGGAACAATATCTGTCCTTTGAGCGGATAATATGTTTTGGGGCTTTTGCAATTTGTGCCTGCATACAAAGAAAAATCGTGAGTTTTGTAAAGGGGGAAGGTTAGTTCGCATTCATGCTGGTTCCGCTTGGCTCGCTTGCTTGATTATGATGATACTGTCTGTATCATTGGGGTAGCGTTCACTAAACAAGCTGTTTCAAAAAATAAATATGCATGATATTTATAAGAGTGTAATATATAATCTAAAATAGTTTTTAGATGAACCGACGACGTGGAACAGCTTGAGACATTGTGCCCTCTTCTACTGCGGAATTTTGAGGGTCCTCCTCAAAATTCTTCCCCAGTTTGCTGGGTGGATGCCACGGACCGCTGCTCGCGTCGTGACTGGCTGAACTTGCTTCGGAATTTGAGGGTCCTCCTCAAAGTTCTTCCCCAATTTCCAATTGCGGGGAAAAAATAGATTTTATTGAATTGTGATTGAACCCATAGGGCTGCCTACGTATCCCCTCTTAAACAGGAATTAGGTCAGGCGTAGTTCAAATTACATCATTGAGAAAGAATAAAGATTACACATAGTAGTGCTTGACTGCATCTGAATTGATTGGCTTGGGCCAGACTTCTCTGTCCATTTCTGCGAGTATAAGTGCTCCTTCTATCAGCACTCTATGAACCATGTACGGACCTTGCCAGTTAGGAGAGAACTTCCCTTTGGCTTCATCTTGATGCGGAAAGATTTTCTTTAACACTAGCTGCCCCGGTGTGAATCATCTTGGCTTGACTTTCTTATTAAAGGCTCTGGCCATTCTGTTCTGATATAGTTGACCATGACATACTGCATTCATTCTCTTCCCGTATATGATGGCTAGTTGCTCATAATGGCTTCTTACCCACTCTGCATCGCGGAGCTCAGCTTCCTGTATAATTCTTAGCAATGGAATCTCCACTTCAGCGGGAATAACAACCTCTGTACCATAAATGAGCATATAGGGAGTTTACCCTATTGATGTGCGGACAGTGGTGCGGTATCCCGGTAAGGCGAATGATAACTTTTCATGCCATTGCTTGTGCCTTTCTGTCATCTTTCTTAGTATCTTCTTGATGTTTTTGTTAGCGGCCTCTACGACTGCATTTATTTGAGGTCTGTATGCTTTGGAATTCTTGTGTTTGATCTTGAAGGTTTCACACATAGCTTTCATCAAGTCACTGTTGAGATTAGAACCATTGTCGGTGATGATTGACTCTGGAACTCTGAACCGACAAACAATGTAGTCGCGGACAAAGTCGGCCACAACTTTCTTAGTAACTACTTTGTAGGCGGCTGCTTCGACCCATTTGGTGAAGTAGTCAATGGTGACCAAAATGAACCTGTGGCCATTAGAATCGGCATGTTCAATCGGTCCAATAACGTCCATACCCCAAGCGGCGAATGACCATGGTGAGCTAGTTGCATTGAGCTCACTTGGAGGCACTTTTATCATATCCCCATGTATCTGGCAGTGGTGGCACTTTCGAACATACTGGATGCAGTCCGTTTCCATAGTCATCCAAAAGTAATTAGCTCGGAGTATTTTCTTAGCTAAAACAAAATCGTTCATATGTGGGCCACAGGTCCCTGCATGAATTTCTTCCAGCAACTTTGATGCTTCTTTTGCATCAACACACCTTAATAACCCCAAATCAGGAGTCCTCCTATATAGTATTCCTCCGACGTGGAAAAAATTGCTGGAAAATCTCCGAAATGTGCATTTCTGAGTGGAATTTGCAAGCTCAGGGTATTCTCCTTTTGCCAAGTACCTATCGATGTCATGAAACCAAGGATTTCCGTCTGCTTCTTCTTCGATATGGGCACAGTAAGCAGGCTGATTATGGATATTTATGGGAATAGGGTCAATGAAATTCTTGTTCGGATGCTGGATCATTGAGGACAACGTAGCTAATGCGTCGGCGAACTCATTCTAGATTCTGGGGACGTGCCAGAACTCTATCTTTATGAACCTCTTTCTTAATTCCTGTACGTGGTGCAGATACGGTAGTATCTTGGAATTCTTTGTTGCCCATTCTCCTTATACCTGATATACCAATAAGTCTGAATCATCGATCACTAACAGCTCCTGGACGTTCATGTCAATGGCCATATTGAGCCCCAAGATGCAGGCTTCATATTCGGTCATATTGTTGGTGCAAGGGAACCTGAGTTTGGCGGATATCGGATAATGCTGACCGGTCTCTGATACTAGTACTGCTCCAATACCAACTCCCTTGAAGTTTCCTGCTCCATCAAAGAACATCCTCCAACCATCATAGGACTCTACAATATCTTCTCCTATGAATGATACCTCTTCATCAGGGAAATATGTTTTCAGGGGTTCGTATCCTCCGTCTACGGGATTCTCAGCAAGATGGTCTATCAGAGCTTGTCCTTTAACTGCCTTCTAAGTCATGTAAACAATGTCGAATTCGCTCAGCTGGATTTGCCACTTGGCCAGCTTGCCAGTGGGCATGGGATTCTGAAAGATGTACTTTAATGGATCCATCCTTGATATGAGATATGTTGTGTAGGCACAGAAGTAATGCCTCAGCTTTTTGGCGACCCAAGTTAGAGCACAATGGGTACGCTCTAATAGAGAATAGCGGGCCACATATGGAGTGAACTTCTTGCTGAGGTAATAAATAGCTTATTCCTTCCTTCCTGTTTCATCGTGCTGCCCCAGAACGCAGCCGAAAGCTCCATCTAATACTGCAAGATAGAGTAGCAAAGGTCTGCCTGGCTCGGGCGATACTAGGACTGGTGGTGTTGACAAATATTCCTTGATTCTGTCGAAAGCCCTTTGACAATCATTGGTCCATTTGGTCACAGCGTCCTTCTTTAACATCTTAAAGATTGGCTCACAGATGAGTGTAGACTATGCTATAAACCGGCCGATGTTATTAAGCCTCCCCAAGAAACTCATCACATCTTTCTTGTTCCTTGGTGGTGGTGACTCTTGAACGGCTTTGACCTTGGACGGATCCAATTCTATTCCCCGGCGGCTTACAATAAATCCCAGCAGCTTCCCAGCAGGAACCCCAAATGCACACTTCGCGGGGTTTAGTTTCAGATTGTATTTTCGCAACCTATTTATTTCCCCAAATTCTCCATGTGATCAGCAACTTTCTTTGATTTGATAATGAAATCATCTACGTACACCTCGATCTCTTTGTGAATCATGTCATGGAATATGGTGGTCATGGCCCCTGCATTTTTAAAACCGAATGGCATCATTTTGTAACAATACACTCCCCACGGCATAATGAACACCGTTTTCTCAGCATCTTCCTCATCCATCCAAATCTGGTGATAACCAGCGAAGCAATCCACAAAGGACTGCAATTCATGCTTGGCGTAGTTATCGATCAGAATGTGTATATTTGGCAAGGGGAAGTCGTCTTTCGGGTTGGCCCGGTTGAGATCCCGGTAGTCGATACAGACTCTGACCTTCCCATCCTTCTTCGGCACAGGTACAATGTTGGCTAACCATGTGGGGTACTCCACTACCCGGAGAACTTTAGCGTTGATTTGCTTGGTAACTTCTTCTTTTTTTTTTCAAACTCATGTCGGGTTTGAACTTTCTGAGCTTCTGTTTCACTGGTGGACACATTGGATTGGTTGGAAGTTTATGAGCCACAATAGACGTACTTAGACCAGTCATGTCATCATAAGGCCATGCAAATACGTCCTCTTACTCTCTTAGAAACTCTGTGCGTTCTTTTTTTTCTGATGGTGTCAAATGAATGCTGATAAGAGTCTCCTTGGTGTTTTATGAATCTCCCAGGTTGATAATTTCGGCCTCATCCAGGTTGGACTTAGGTCTGTTTTCAAAATTCTCAACTTCTTTGACAATCTCGTCGGGTATGTCGTCCTCTTCTGAATCAATGTCCGTTTGCTTCGTTGTCTCCTTGCATGTCACAGTCATCGGTTCATCAAGACAAGTAATAGTAATGTTGTATAAATAAAGTAATGGGAGAAAATAATAGCAACAAATATCATATTCGTAAGAGAAATTTAGAAGATGCTTTGATCGAGTGAATAACTGTTTTGAACATTGAAGAACATTATTGCATAAACTGAAAAGTGCAGGAAGAGGAAAATCATTTAGTAAATAAAACAGTAAATAATGCTTGTTTTAGCCTTGCTACCCCGAGGCTCGTCGGGCTTTGGTTGTCTTGATAGACCAGTTCTTGAGATATTCCCCCTTGATTATAGTCTATATGGAAGGGCCTTCCTCCCCCTCCCCTTCGAGGACAACACAACAATCCATATTATCATTCTATAGGAACAAGCTCCTCATTGCTTCAATGTGCTTCTTCTTCATCTGAACCGTAGATAATGTCGGCCTGCTTGAAAGTCTACTCAAGATGAGGTATCAGCTGCTCCAAAGGGTAATAGGGACTGCGCCAAGGTTGCGACCGGTCGTTGAATTCCTGCCAAGTGTACTCATACCCCAGACCGAAAGTGGTACCATGTTCCTTGAGCTTTATGGGCTTCGTGATCCCTTAGAGGTTTTTACCGAGCCCTTTGCCTGACTCATATCCTCTCCAGTTCAGGATGCTCTCAATCTTGTTATCCCACCATTTTTTCTTGTCGATAGCATTGACTCGTTCAATGTGGTGGTAAGTTCCTCCGCCTATCTTCCTTTTCCCGTCAATCATCGGAATAATTTGATGGCTATAAATGGGGTTGCTACCGTCACCATGAATAATTACCTCTTTGTGGTTCCACTCGAATTTTACCGCCTGATATAGTGTTGATGCTACGGCCCCAGCAGCATGAATCCAGGTTCATCCCAACAACAGGTTGTAGGATGCCGGAAGATCTATCACCTGGAAATCTACTTCGAACCAAGTCGGTCCTATCCGTAGACATAGACTGATCTCCCCCATGGCGGACCTCTGAGAACCGTCGAAGGCTTTCACATTGGTCGCCCCATCCTTTATCTCATGTAGCCCTTTACCCAATTTCTTGAGTGTTATCAACGGAAACATGTTAAAACTGGAACCTCCGTTGATCAAGATCCTTGTGATGAAATGATCCTCGCACTCCACGGTGATGTGCAATGTTTTTTGTGCCCCAATCCTTCAGGTGGTAGCTCATCCTCATGAAAAGTGATTTTATGACTCTCCAGTACCTGGCCTACCATATTGGCCATTTCCCTACTAGTGATGTTGTTTGGCACATATGCTTTACTCAACACTTTCAACAAAGCATTTCTGTGTGTTTCGAAATTCTGTAGCAGAGAGAGGATGGATATTTGTGCTAGTATCTTGTTCAGCTGGTCAATGACTGAATACTCCTTAGCCTGTACCTTTCTCCAAAGGTCATCGGGACCCATTTCGATAAGGGAAGGCTGGTTGGAGGCCTGCTTGCTTGACTCAGCCAAATGCTCAGGGGTGTAGACCCTACCAGTTCTCATCATACCTTGTGTTGCGACAACTTCCTCAGACTTGACCTTGCTTTTCCTTCTTGCCTCGACTGTGTAGTCCCAAGGAATAATGTTTGAATAGAAGGGTGGCGTGGTTGACATTGCCACCAGAATTGGTGCAGCCATTTTTATTTTAAACGGAATGTGTGTTCGGGGAGGCAAGATTGCGACCTCGAATGAAGCTGGTGTATTTGCTGGAGATACAAACTCAACTTCAATTGGCACGGGTGATTTTGCTGGTGGCACTGCTTCAAACTCAAATGGTATAGACATATTCACCTCATCGGCTTCAGATGGCTGAATCTGGACTATGATCGGTTTGAAAGTGACTACGAATTTCTTTGGGTCATCGCCTTCTGCGATCAACTCGATCGACCCCTCGGGATCCCAATCATCTTCTATTTCAATCATATGGATACCTCTACCCTTATGATCTGGTAGAGGATTGTCGTAGACGTTTGGAGCGGGGTCTTTTGCCACAATAATCTTGTTGTCAATGAGAGACTGTATTTTGTCCTTCAGAGAACGACATTCTTCGATAGTGTGTCCCTTCATTCCGGAATGGTATGCACATTGTTTAGGTTAACCCACTGAGAAGGATTCTCAGGGGTGGCAGTAGGGATAGGGGTAATATAACCAGCGTCTTTGATTTTTTCGTATAGATGGTCAATGGGCTCGGCTCTGGCGGTTTATTGCTTTGGAGGTCGGCGATCAAAATTGGGGCGAGGCCTAGGGAAGTTTTGGCGTGCAGGGGTGATTGGTAATGAGATTGCTGGGAATTATAAGTGTGGTAGACATGAGCGGGTTGTGGATATTTGGGCGTAGCAGGTTGATATGTGGGTGGTGGATCTTGGTAGGAAGGTGGCGGAGTTTGGTAATTTGGTGGTGGTGCTTGGTAATTTGGTGAGGGTGCTTGGTAATTTGGTGTTGGATGATATGTGAGTGGAGGTGTCGGATAGGTTTGGTACTTGAGCGGGGACTTGGTTCTTTGTGCAACCATTACGGCTCCCACATCTCTCTTCTTAGACACACCATTGGACTGTAGAGCCTTGTTAGTGGCTTGCAAGACTTCAAAATTTGTAACCATACCGCTTTTAATACCTTCTTCAATCCGCTCACCCAATTTGATGATGTCAGAGAACTTGTGGCCCTCAACCATCATTAACCGTTCATAATACTGCGGGTCCTGAGCCTGGACAAAGTACTTGTTCATCTGTTCTTCCTCTAGAACATGTCTGACTTTAGCGGATTCGGACCTCCAGTGAGTATCATACTCGCGAAAAGTTTTTGTAGGCTTCTTCTTCAAATTTTGAATGTAGAACACATCTGGTGCGTTCTCTATGTTGAATCTAAACCTGTCCATGAAATCAGACGCTATGCTTACCCAGTTTGACCATTTCTTGGGGTCTTGGCTGATGTACCACGACAATGCATCTCCCTTCAAACTCCTTATGAACAGCTTCATGCGGATTCTTTCATCCTTTCCCACGCCAACCAATTTGTCGCAATAGGTCCTCAGATGGACTCTCGGATCACCAGTACCATCAAACATTTCAAACTTTAGAGGTTTGTACCCCTCGGGCAGTTCGACATCAGGTTGGATACAAAGGTCTTCATAATTCAACCCTTTAATCCCCTTGGTCCCTTCAATACCCTAGACTCGGCTAGTTAGTTAACTAAGCTCCTCGGCCAGGTTCCTGATAAGTAAATCCTTTTCATCAGACTCGGATGCCAGTGGGATAGGCGGAGTGGAGTGGGTCATGGTTTCCATATAGATGGGATTGTTATAGGTGTGGAAATGGTCTTTTGTGGGGTTTTGAGGTTCTGGGATGAGTGGTGGGGTGTTATTTGTGGTGCGGCAAGTATTGTACTGTGCCGAGAGAGTTTGGTTCTTTGGGGGAGTGGTGTGATGGTGAGGTGCAGGATTATTTTTCTGTTTTGGGATATTTTGTAGAGGTGTGGGGTTTTGAGCATTTGGAAGGTTAATGTCAGGGACGTTGAGGGAATATGACAAGTTGTCCAGATTCCGGACTTGATCGAGTTCTTCCTGAAACTTCAACAATATTTTTTCAAGTGGCGACATGTTCTCATGCAGGACCTGAATACCTCGGCCATCAGTGGCCTCTACCCTTTCAATCACATTCTCCTTTCTGATGCCGCTAGACTCTTCCATCTTACTTTTGCCTTTGTATTTTCCCTTGGGAGGACTAGGGGGAGGATTAGGTGGAGGGCCCTTGGATCTGGTGCGATAGGTTGATGATGCCAGAATGCACGAGCTAACCTTTGGGGAGGGGAGTAAGAAAAAAAAAAAAAAAAGGTAACCAAGTCAGTGAGGATTATGAAAAGAGCATTGCAGTATTTAAACACATAATGCAGAAATGAAAGTGTGTCCTAAGTTGGGGACCTCTTTGTGCCCGAGGTAGGCCTAGCGACAAATTGATTTGGAGAACTTAAAATGCTAAATGCCTCATTTTATTGATAATAAAATAGACAAATCGCGAAACGACAGACGAAGAATAAAATACACTAATGGCCATTGACCTTATTACGTTGATAGAAAAATAAAGACGTTCCTATCTACTTGGTCCCAGAAGGACCTTCCCCAGATTTGGCATTTCTGCTTTCTTCTAACAGCTTTCCGAACTCGCGAAGTCCCAGCAGCAGATAAGTTCTGGTTAAGTATCCTCCTGCTGCTCCCTCAACCTTTTGACAATATTCAACCCTTTTGATGAACTTTTCTTCCAAATCTATTATACCTCTTTCCAAGTACCCCAGCCTCTTGTTGGCACTAATAGCCATGTCCTTCCATTCTTCGATCAGTCTTTTGTTGGACTCATGTATCTTGTTGTGATCATCCTCATTTTCCCGGATCCTTTTACGCAACTAGTTGAACTTGACTTGTGCTTCGACCCTTTCATCTACAACCTTGTGACCTCGGACGTACCCTGGCTTGCTCTGACCACCCAGATCTTCTTTTAACCAGCCAAGATAGGAAGGAGTATAACCGGCGTGATACCTGTTTGGCTCGATGGTGTCTTTCTCAAGTATAACCTTGCAGTGCCATAGGTGCCGAGCTTGGCACTTGTGAGGACTATCATTATTTTGAAAGTCCGCTCGGAGATGGCTCATCTTCTCAACCCTAGGGATGACTTGCTTCCTTCCTGCCTGCCTCATAACTCGAAGAGGGACGTAAGGGTATGTCATCATTAGACCAATTAGTACCAAAAATGATGCGTCTCGGGATCGAATGATGAACTCATCCATTGGAAACCATTCAAACATCCATTGAACCTATTCTTCAGTCAGGTTATCAAAGAGCTCGCCCCATCCTTCAACATCTTCAGGTTTAGCGAACATGTCAGGAACATAGTTCATTTTCTTTGGGTGATAGAAAGCAATATGGTCATCCCACATTTGGCGGTGGATGTCCTGTCGATAATCCCTTTTTTGGAGATGTTCTACGAGCCAGAGTTGGAATAATAATTGCAACCTTCGAAATGCTTTGCTCCTTGTTGACATTTTTCTAAGGCACGGTATATGTCTGCAACGATCATAGGCACAATGCTGAAATATTGCCCATTTAACCCTTCCATTATGGTCTTAGTTACCATTGCTAGCCTGGTATGGATCCTTTCTTTCTTCATCGGGAACACGATCAATCCCAAAAAGCAGACCATAAATACGAACACTCGGTGATGGACGTGTCTTAGAGAAATGATAGCAAACTCGTCATGGTAGGTACAGTATGATTTGATGTAGCCATACCGCTCGTACAAGTAGTCAAAGGGAATGTACGAATCCTCCAGACATACCAATTCCGCGTCCTTTTTCAGACCCATCATTTTGAGGAAGCTTCTGCCTGTGCGGTTCTCAGGCATCAGCAACCCTGGAGTTTCCCATACTAGGTTAGCCAACCCTCCTATCTCTTCTATCAACTATGCCATTTCGATGTTCCCAAAGCGGAACACATATCTTTCACGATCCCAGAACAGGGTAGCAGCCTCTACTATTATTTTATTAGGCTGGATTTTTAGAAGAGATGGTAGATTACCCAAGTGTTTCCTGATGATAGCTTTGTTGAGAGAGTGTAGATCCTCCCACCAACTCAGCAATTTCGGGTGGATGTTGGAGACCATGCCAAATCTGGGGACTTCGTGCCTCATTTTTTTTTCTGCAAAACAAATAGGTTCGGACCTTACCCCTACCGAACTCAACTATTTAACGTCAATAATTAGCAGGAAGCATTTAGTTCTCCAAATAAATGCACAGAACGTGAGGGCGTTCGTTTGGGTTTAGGGAAACCTGGCAAACTTTTGGATAAGGCTATCTTAAAAGTTATCGTGTGGATGACACTTTAGCTTGACTAGGTTTGACCATGATGCATGCAATAGTTTAACAGAGTAAGGTTTCTATGGGGTTTTAGACTGGTACCCTCGAGCGGATAACTCAAGGGGGAAAGGCACGGAACCGTCAACTGCACCACTGATCGAATAGTTTTACCGCTAATAAGCCTTTCCGAATTTAGGTGGTGATAATATAGGAAGGGCGCAACCACTCATCAAGCGTTGCTATAGTATTTTGTTTGGAATGAGTGGAGTATGAATGTTGACCATGATTTATGCAATAAGTATTAAAAAAAACTTACCACGTACTTGCACGTTAAAGAAAGCGGTAAAAATGGTAATAATGATTTAAAGTAGTTACAAAAGGAAACAAAGAGGCATGTCAGTTATGTTTGGAAATAAATACTCGAAGTAAACAATTAATTGGATGCAAAGGGAATGTGAAAGGGTGCAAGTGTTTAAAATAAAGGCATATATTCACGAAACAATTTGAAATGGTAAAAGCCTATAATTCCCAGCAGAGTTGCCATGCTGTCGTGCCCCCTTTTTCCTCGCGCAGATCGGGTTTATGACATTGGTTGGGACAACTCGTTCCTTTTAGGGAAAGGGGTTTGCATATTTTTGGAGAGTCGCCACCTAACAATTTTAACGGTGCGTTAGGGCACCTAAGGGGTTCAATTACAACTACGTTGCTAACCAGAGATTTGGGTAAGGGCTTGGAATTATCCTAAGGGGAAGGTGTTAGGCACCCCTCAAGATCCACAAGTCTGGTTCCCGGCCAAATTTTTTCGTGAATTTGTACAAATAGCAAATAACAAGTAAAGGTTCAAATAAGAGGGGATTTAAGTCTTAAGCATACAGGTGTTCAGAGAAACAGTAGGGGTAATTATGAACTATCGTGTACAAGTGTCATAGGCTTATAATAATATGGATCAGATTAATGCAATACCCCATAATCACTCCTAGAAGAGGGGCTACACGTGGTATTAGCACACCGATCATCATATCCATATTCTACCCTTCCCACCCCGTGAAGGTAATTAAAGCGTGTGTTGGTCACGAATTCTATTGTGTGCCATTACCCATCCCATCCTATCAGTCCTGGAGGAGGTTAGGACTATTATCCTAAAGGTAGGTACTGGGCAGACCCTCAAGTTTAAAGGGGTAAAACTGTAAGGCGACAAGCAAAGAGCACATAGGACTGCAGTCAATGGGAAACACATAGGAGCATATAGGAAGCTCAAATTTTCCTCCGCAGATAATGCATATAATTAGCACGAGTAAAACACATATAAGGGCAGTGTTATTAATTAAGATCCTAAGACATTGTATCTAGGTGAATTCAGAAGATAAACAGATAGGCAGACTTGTCTTATAACTCAAGGAGAACATGGTCTTAATCAATTTGCCTACTGATTTAAAAGAAATACCTATTAGGATTAAGCAGCACACACAAGAAAGACATAATTCTAATTTTTCTTTTTAGTCACCTAAGGCTTGCCTAGGCGGGGACAGTGTATATTAAAAGAATTATTAAAGGAACTGTTGCAAGTTATTACCTAAATATGTTGTTCTAGGTTGTTCAGAACACAGAAGAATTACCGATTATTTTTTAGAGAAAACTGAGTGGGTGGTTATACTTTTTACACATTACTAATTAGACTAAATGTAGTTGAGCGATTAAGGCCCTATAACATGATATCTACTGCACAGATAGAAATGCAGAATGATGCATATGCAGAATTCCTAAACATGATTTCTAAATGCTCCGTAATTACAGTTTCAGAAGATGCTATAATGATAACTTATTTTAATATATTTTTAGCCTAGGACAAGATTTCTAAGCATACATGGCAGTGTGGAACATGACAGTATAAAATACCATTTATTAGCAGGATTTTTTCTAAGTAGAAGTGATCATGTTGAAACAATGGGCATGGGACCTAATAAACATGATTTCTAATGTGTGAATATGAACATATGGGCATAAACATGATCTCTATTGCACAGATAGGAAATAAAATAAAATAGCATTATTTCTAATGCCCGAATTTCAACACATGAGCCAAAACATGTTCTCTATTGCACATATACGAAATAAAATCTAATCGCATGATTTCTATCCCTTTAATAGCTAATGCATGCGCAACTACCCCTCCCTTTTCACTATCCATCCCCTGAGTTGTTCACATATTATTACATGCCAGGGAATTAAGAATTACACAACCAAAGGAAAATAAGAAGTTACATCTATAGGGAGCCTTCAATTTAGGACCAGATCTTACAAAACCTCACTACCTTATGGTATTGCATAGCCTTTTCATAATCCGGATGTGTCAGAGTTCCCAAAGGACCTCAAGGGCTCCCAGGCAGTTGTCACCACCAAATTTCCCACACGGGTCGTGATGGCGCCCAACAACGGGGTTAGGCAAGCCAACATAAATTACACTAAGTGTTACCCTTCCCATGTGATTAATTATTCAAACTTTTACCATTTTTAAGCATTTATTAATATGATATTAGCCCGTGACATAAAAATAAAGACATCTGATACATGAGCCAAAAGATAAGAATATGTATGAAAATACAACCCAAAACCCAAATTATACGCAAGTGTGTGCCAGGAACTACTGTCACGAGTATCACGGGAAACTATCTGAATATACAAGGATAACATATATGTATACAATCCCATGGTCTGAAAGTAATACACGGGAAATGACAAAAGGAAACTCCAAGGTGCTGCCAGAGATCGTCAGGAAGAGCAGCTCACCGCGAAGTCGACTCAGCCCAAGTTAGTACTAACGCCGGCTTGATAATCAGATGTACCAGCCTCCTGACCTGTACAGTCAAGTACAGAAGAAAAAAAAAAGTGCAGCATGAGTACATAATAAATATATACCCAGTGAGTATCCCGCCCAAACTCGAAGGAGTAGTGACGAGAGGTTGACTAGATACTCACTAAGGTCCAGCAATATAATGTATGACGAAATATGGCTAAAACAATAGGCATGGAAAAACAGTGAGCAACAAGCATATAGCAAAGAACGAAAACCAGATAATAACTGAAAAGGGACAAGAAGGTACCAAAATCTCCTCTTAACCAATGCCTGACACTCCAATTTTTATTAAGTGACTCATACTCAAGTGAACATACACATACCAGGACAAGACAATCGGCCAGAGTCATTAAGGTGGTCATAGGGACTGGGGTGATAAAGCTATCCCACGATCGCGAATCATACATCCGACTCGCGTGCTGACTCGATATAATAAGCTACCCCAGGATCACGCATCATCACTGCGACTCGTGTGCTTACTCGATAATAATAATAAGCTATCCCACGATCGCGTAACATCCCTGTGACTCGTGTGGTGACTCGATAATAATAATAATAATAATAAGCTATCCCACGGTCGCGCATCATCCCTGTGACTCGTGTGCTGACTCGATAATAATAATAATAATAAGCTATCCCACGGTCGCGCATCATCCCAGCGACTCGTGTGCTGACTCGATATCAAGTGTATATATATGTATAAGTACGTGTGTGTACCAACTCAACACTGAACTCAACAAGACTATGTCAATACCACGAATAGCCAACTGGGATCCAAATCAAAATGTTTCATGTTTCCATAACAACTCAACAATAATTTTAACTCTTATCACATAAAAGGTACAAATAAGGCACATAGTGGCATGCTCGTGAGTCCTAAAGCTACCCGACATAGCAATATAGTCGCCACGTACGGACTCTCGTCACTTGGTACATACGCGGCCCCCACAACATATATACATACCAAACAAGGAACCTATGGGGACATTTCTCCCTTACAAGGTTGGAAAGGAGACTCACCTCGCGACGAAACCACCCTTCGGGTCAAGGATGCGCCCGAATCTCCGAAATCTACCCTCGACAGCTCGCAACTAGCCAAATATAGTTTAATAACATCAATGCATGATCAAAACAGGGGAATTATTCTAATCTACCCAAATTTCGACATTCTTGAGAAATTCTAAAAATTCAACCCCGAGCCCACATGCTCGGATTACGAAAATTCTCGAAGGGATCACTCACCCGAAGCCTAAGGATCAAAATTATATGATTTATACAAGAATTCATAGCCTTAAATGGATAATTCTCCAAATTTTCTAAAATCCCAACTACCACACAAAGCATAGATTTTTCTAGGAATTAGTAGAGAATTTTCTTGACAATTCATGAATTGAATTAGTAAAAGAAGTGCAATTACTTACCTCTTTGAGGAATTGGTTGAAGGACTGCTTTCTCAAGCTCTAGTTCTCAACAATGGAGGTTAGGGGGTGAAATTATGTGAAGAAACCCGTGTTTTTGACATTAAATAGGTCTGTCTACAAGGATTCTCGCACCTGGGAGCTGGGGTCGCACCTGCGAGGGAAAGTCCGCACTAGCGAACACGCACCTACGGAGGATTTCCGCACCAGCGGACTCGCACCAGCAGGCACAAGTCCGCACATGAGAAAGTAAAGGGTTCCATGGGTTTTCCGCACCTGCGAGGCTGGGACTGCAGGTGCGGTCTCGCACCTGCGATCGGGTGACCGCAGGTGCGGTCACACCAGAAGCAGCTGCACCAGCCTTTGATTTTGCTGGTTTTTGGCCCCGTGCGGGGTCCGGGAGGTCCCTGACAAATTATACCAACAAGTCCCAAATCATATAACGGACCCGCTGGAGCTTACGGAAGACACAAAACATCACTAAATCTCAAAATCACCCTCCAAACCCCTTGAATTCAAACTTAAGAACTTTAAGAATTCTAGATTTCATTTCATTGCGCCGAGCGAGTCTATACTACTCGGAATGACCTAAAATTTTGCAGGCATGTCATAATTAACATAACGGAACTATTCCCGGTCTCGGAATTCCGTTCGGACCTTGAAAACACAAAAACATATCCCAAACCAAAATATGGACTTAAGGAACTTCTTATTTTAATATTGGGGGCCGAAATGCCCCCTGGTCATCTGAAACCCAATCCGAACATACGCCCAAGTCCGAAATCATCACACGAAGCTACTGGAACCGACAAATCATGATTTCGGGGTCGTTTACCCAAAATGTTGATCGAAGTCAAACTTGGCCTTAAAGGCCAACCTTAAGGAACCAATTGTTCCTATTGCACTCAAAACACTTCCGAATCTCGGATCACCAGTCCTCGCAAGTCATAAATCATAAAATGTCGCTATGGGAAGTTCTATTTGGGGGAACGGGGTCCGATAACGCAAAACGAACGGTTGGGTCGTTACATTCTCCACCTCTTAAACAAACGTTCATCCTCGAACGGGTCTAGAATCATACCTGAAGTGGTGAATAAGTGGGGATATCTGCTCCGCATGTCTCCCTCGGACTCCTAGGTCGCCTCCTCAGCTGGTTGGCCCCTCCACTAGACCCTTACGACAGAAACTCTCTTGGACCTCAACTGGTGGTCCTGTCAATCAACAATAGCAATTGGCTCCTCCTCGTAGCCCAACCTCTCATTCAGCTGAATAGTGCTGAAATCGACCACATGAGAGAAGTCGGCGTGGTACCTCCGGAGCATGGATACATGAAAAACTGGGTGAACTCCTGATAAGATAGAAGGCAAGGCTAGCTCATAAGCAACCTCCCCAACTCGCCTCAACACCTCGAATGGACCTATAAACCTTGGGCTCAGCTTGCCTTTCTTCCCAAACCTCATAATACCCTTCATAGGCAAAACTTTCAACAGGACCCTATCTCCCTCCATAAATGATACATCACGCGCCCTCTGATCCGCGTAACTCTTCTGTCTGGACTGTGTTGTACGGAGTCTCTCCTGAATCAACTTCACTTTCTCCAAGGCATCCCTCAACAAGTCAGTGTCATATAACTTAGCCTCGCCATGCTCAAACGACCCGATAGGGGAACGAGATCGCCGGCCATACAAAGCCTCAAATGGTGCCATCTCAATGCTGGACTGATAACTATTATTGTAAGAAAACTCGGCCAAAGGCAAGAACTGGTCCCACTGACCCCCGAAATCAATCACACATGCCCTGAGCATGTCCTCCAATATCTGAACTATACGCTCTGACTGACCATCAGTCTGGGGATGAAATACTGTGCTGGGGTCTATCTGGGTGCCCATCTCACTATGCAATTCTCTCCAGAAGTGCAAGGTGAACTGAGGGCCTCGATCTGATATGATGGACACCGGCACACCATGCAACCGGACTATCTCCCGAATGTACATCTAGGCCAACCTCTCAAATGAATATGTAGTAGCCAGTGGAATGAAATGCACCGATTTGGTCAATCTATCCACAATGACCCAAATCGCGTCAACCTTCCGCGAAGTCCGTGGCAATCCAACCACGAAGTCCATAGCAATGCCCTCCCATTTCCACTCAGGAATGGTCCTCATGGCTTCTGGTGCTCATACTTACCCTGCTGGAAATTGAGGCACCTAGTCACATACTCTACAATGTCCTTCTTCATTCGCTCCACCAGAAATGCTGCTTCAAATCATGATACATCTTCGTAGCACCAAGGTGAATAGAATATCGAGAATTCTGCACCTCCTTTAGAATCCTCTCCCTCAGGCCATCAACATTAGGAACACATAAGTGGCCCTGAAGTCTCAGAATACCATCCTCGCCAATAAAAACTCCTTGGCCCTACCCTAAACCATTGTCTCCCGAAGCTCTGCCAAACACGGATAATAGAATTTTCGGGCCTTAATCTATCCCAATAACGAAGACTGAGCAACCACATGTGCCAAAACTCGACGAGGCTCTGAAAGATCTAATCTCACAAAGCAATTGGGCAAGGACTGAATGTCCAAGGCTAGAGGTATCTCCTCTTCTTCAATATAAGCCAAGCTACCCATACTCTCAGCCTTCCGACTCAAAGCATCTGCCACCACATTAGCCTTGCCCGGGTGATAAAGAATGGTGATATCATAATCCTTCAACAACTCAAGACATCTGTGCCGCCTCAAATTAAGGTCCTTCTATTTAAATAAGTGCTGCAAGCTGTGGTGGTCGGTATAGACCTCACAGCACACTCCATAAAAATAGTGCCTCCGGATCTTAAGAGCATGAACAATCGCCGCCAACTCCAAATCGTGCACAAACAATAACTCACCCCTCCTGCATCAACACGCAGCCCAAGACAACACGCGAAGAATCGTAATACACCGTGTACCTCCCAGAACCGGATGGAAATACTAGAACTGGCGCTGAGGTCAATGATGTCTTGAGCTTTTGAAAGCTCGCCTCACACTCATCAGACCATCAAAACGGGGCATTCTTCTGAGTCAATCTAGTCAATGGAGCTGTAATAGAAGAGAAACCCTCCACAAATCAGTGATAATAACCTGCTAGGACCAAAAGCCTCCTGATCTCAATAGCTAAAGTAGGACGCGACCAACTCTGAACTGCCTCGATCTTCTGAGGATCAACCTTGATACCCTCTCCGGATACCACATGCCCTAAAAATGCAACAGAATCCAACCAAAACTCACACTTGGAGAACTTGGCATATATCTTCTGCTTTTGCAAGGTCTGGAGCGCAACTCTCAAAGGCTGCTCGTGCTCCAACAGATTACGGGAGTAAATAAAAATGTCATCAGTGAAGACAATGATGAAGGAATCAATATACGGCCTGAACACCCTATTCATCAAGTCCATAAAGGCTGCTGGGGCGTTAGACAAGCCAAAGGACATCACCATGAACTTATAATGGCCATATCTCGTACGAAAAGCAGTCTTCGGAACATCTGAAGCCCGAATCTTCAACTGATGATACCCTGGTCTCAAGTCAGACTAGAAAACACACGATCACCCTGCAACTGGTCAAAAAATCATCAATGCGTGGCAAGGGATAGTTGTTCTTAATGGTAACCTTGTTCAACTGGCGGTAATCAATACACATCCGCATAGATCCATCCTTCTTCTTCACAAATAGAACTGGAGCACCCCACGGCGACACACTCGGTCTGATGAACCCCTTAGCTAACAACTCCTGAAGCTAGTCCTTCAACTCTTTCGGAGCCATACGATACGGAGGAATAGATATAGGCTGAGTATCTGGGGTTAAATCAATGCATAAANATAGGCTGAGTATCTGGGGCTAAATCAATGCAGAAATCAATATCATGGTCCGGAGGCATGCCCGGAAGATCCGAAGGAAATACATCAGCATACTCTCGAACAACTGGCACGGAATCAATCATCGGAGACTCGGCGGTGGTGTCCCGCACATAAGCCAAATAGGCTAGACAACCCTTCTCGACCATATGTCGAGCCTTAAAGAATGAAATAACCCGGCTGGATGCGCTAACTGAAGAACCCCTCCACTCCAGCCTAGGAGACTCAGGCATGGCTAAAGTAAATGTCTTGGCATGGCAATCGAGCACGACATATAAGGAGATAGCCAATCCATGCCTAGAATAACCTCAAAATCAACTATGTCGAGCAATAAAAGGCCAGCTCTGGTCTCAAACTCACAGAAGGTGATCACACAAGACCGATATACCTGGTCTACCACCACAGAGTCGCCCACAAGAGTGGACACATATATAGGAGATCCCAAAGACTCTCGAGAGACATCCAGAAAAGGAGCAAATAAGGCTGAAACATATGAATAAGTGTATCCTGGATCAAACAATACTGAAGCCTCTCTACCACATACTGAGATAATACCTGTGATCACGGCACCTGAGGACACTGCATCTGATTTGACCGGAAAGGCATTAAACCTGGTTGGAGCACCTGAAGGCTGAGCTCCCCCAGAATGAGCTGGAGCTGACTGACCCCCTCCGGACTAGCCTCCCCCTCTAGGACGACCCCTGCCAACCTGACCCCCACCTCTAGGCGGTCGAACTGCTGGTGCTAAACTCGTGGGCTGGTGACTCTACTACACGGCCTTGCCCTGATAGTTGGGACAATTCTTCCTGATATGGCCTAAGTTCCCACACTCGAAGCATCTCATAAATGATACATCCTGCTCACCTGAAGAAGAATCCTGAAAGGCAGGAGGGCGATGAGATCCCTCAGGCATAGCACTGAAATAAGGATCGAAAGATCTCTGATGACTGGAATGACCACTGGGAGAACCCTGAATAGCTGGAGGTCGATAGGAGCGCTCTGGCATGGCACTGAACTGGGACACCTCGGGGAGGTGGTGGAGGTGCAACATATGAAGGCCTGTTGGACCGACCGCCTCCAAACTGAACCCTACCCCTAGCTGAAGCACCTCTGAAATCACTGGCAAATCTGGCCCTCTTGTCCTGCTAACCCTGCTCCCTGCTCCTCATCCGGTATCCCTCAATCCGTCGAGCTATATCGACTACAAGCTGGTACGAGGTACCCATCTCCACCTCTCAAGCCATGGCAGACCTAATACCTGGATGCAACCCTGCCACAAACCTCCAAACTCTCTCAACATCGGTGGGTAATATCATAAGAGCATGGCGTGACAACTCTGAAAATCTAGCCTCATAATCCGTCACAGACATCTGCCCCTACTCTAACTGCTCAAACTGACCCCTCAGCTCCTCCCACTCAGAGGGTGGAATACATCTATCCAAGAACATTTGTGTGAACTGCTCCCAAGTGATAGTAGGAGAATCGACCGACCTGCTGAGAATATAAGACTGCCACCACCTATGAGCTCTGCCCTTTAACTGGAATGCAGTGAAATCCACTCCATGGGACGCTAGGATCCCCTCGTTGTGCAATATATCCCTGCACCCATTAATGAAATCTTGGGCATCCTCACCTCGCTCACCCCTGAAGACTGGAGGGAATAAACGGGTCAATCTATCTAACATCTTATGCTGGTCACCACCCACAACTGGTCTAGGCTTCGGTGCTGCTGCTACAGGCTGGGCATCATCCACGGGCGGTGTACCCGGGTGGGATGTAATGCTGTTGTCGGACCTGCGGCCTGGGCAGTAAGGGTCTAGGCTCCCCCTCCCGCCTGTGAAGTGACAGGGTCTGCTGGAAATAAACCAGCCTGGGACATCCATGAATCTAATCATATGGCCCATGGCTTCCTGAAAGCCCGGCGCCGTCGTAAAGTCTACGGGTGCCGGATCTGCTTGGGGCACCTCATCCTGCTCCTCTAATATAGGGTCCTTTGGTGGCATGACCGGTATAGCTCTAGGAGGCCCTCGTCCCCAACCACGGGCAGGTGCCTTAACCCTGCCCCTACCACGACCTCGAGCAGCGGGGGCGGCACCCTCTCCCAGATCAGGAACATGAGATGCACGCGTCCTCACCATCTGTGAGAGAATAGAAGAATGAATTTAGTAAATCATAGGCTGCACGATAGAATAAGAACAAGTAGAGGTTTCCTAACACCCTGTAGCCACCTGAAGATAAGTACAAACGTCTCTTTACCGATCCGCAAGACTCTACTGGGTTCGCCCGGGACTTGTGAGACTTACGTGAACCTAGTGCTCTGATACCACATTGTAACGACCCAATTTCCCACATGGGTCATGATGGCGCCCAACAACGGTGTTAGGCAAGCCAACATAAATTACACTAAGTGTTACCCTTCCCATGTGATTAATTATTCTAACTTTTACCAGTTTTAAGCATTTATTAACATGATATTAGCCTGTGACATAAAAATAAAGATATCTGATACATGAGCCAAAAGATAAGCATATGTATGAAAATACAACCCAAAACCCATATACGCAAGTGTGTGCCAGGAACTAGTGTCACTAGTATCATGGGAAACTATCTGAATATACAAGGATAACATATATGTACAGAATCCCATGGTCTGAAAGGAATAGACGGGAAATGACAAAAGGAAACTCCAGGATGCTGCCAGAGATCGTCAGGAAGAGCAACTCACCGCGAAGTCGAATCAGCCCAAGTCAGTATCTAACGCCGGCCTAATAATCAGATGTACCAGCCTCCTGACCTGTACAGTCAAGTACAGAAAAAAAAGAAGAAGTGCAGCATGAGTACACAATAAATATGTACACAGTGAGTATGCCCTCCAAACTCGAAGGAGTAGTGACGAGAGGTCGACTAGATACTCACTAAGGTCCAACAATATAATGTATGAAAAAATATGGCTTAAACAATAGGCATGGAAAAACAGTGAGCATTAAGTATATAGCAAATAACAAAAACCAGATAATAGCTGAAAAGGGACAACAAGGTACCAAAAATATTCTCTTAACCAATGCCTGACACTCCAATTTTTTTTAAGTGACTCAAACTCAAGTGAACATACACATACCAGGACAAGATAACCGGCAGGAGTCATAAAGGTGGTCATAGGGACTGGGGTCATAAAGGTATCCCACGATCGCGAATCATACCTGCGACTCACGTGTTGACTCGATATAATAAGCTATCCCACGATCACGCATCATCCCTGCGACTCGTGTGCTGACTCGATAATAAAAATAATAAGCTATCCCATGGTCGCGCATCATCCCTGCGAGTCGTGTGCTGACTTGATAATAATAATAATAAGCTATCCCACGATCGCACATCATCCCTGTGACTGTGTGCTGACTCGATATCAAGTGTATATATATATGTATAAGTACGTGTGTGTACCAACTAAACACTGAACTCAACAGGGCTGCGTCAATACCACGATTATCCAACTGGGATCCAAATCAAAATGTTTCATGTTTCCATAACAACTCAACAATAATTTCAACTCTTATCACATAAAAGGTACAAATAAGGCACATAGTGGCATGCTCGTGAGTCCTAAAGCTACCCGACATAGCAATACAGTCGCCACGTACGGACTCTCGTCACTTGGTACGTACACGGCCCCCACAACATATATACATAGCAAACAAGGAACATATGGGGACATTTCTCCCTCACAAGGTTGGAAAGAAGACTCACCTCGCGACGAAACCACCCCTCGGGTCAAGGATGCGCCCGAATCTCCGAAACCTACCCTTGACGGCTCGCAACTAGCCAAATATAGTTTAATAACATCAATGCATGATCAAAACAGGGGAATTATTCTAATCTACCCAAATTTCGACATTCTTGAGAAATTCTAAAAATCCAACCCCGAGCCCACATGCTCGGATTCTGAAAATTCTCGAAGGGATCACTCACCCGAAGCCTAAGGATCAAAATTATATGATTTATACAAGAATTCATAGCCTTAAATGGATAATTCTCAAAATTTTCTAAAATCCCAACTACCACCCAAAACTTAGATTTTTCTAGGAACTAGTACAGAATTTTCTTGACAATTCATGAATTTAATTAGTAAAAGGAGTGAAATTACTTACCTCTTGGAGGAATTGGTTGAAGGACTACTTTCTCAAGCTCTAGGGCTCAACAATGGAGGTTAGGGGGTGAAATTATGTGAAGAAACCCGTGTTTTAGACATTAAATAGGTCGGTCTACAGGGATTCTCGCACCTGCGACTTTGGGACCGCAGGTGCGGTCCCGCACCTGCGAAGAAATGGCCGCACCTGCGGAGGTTGGGCCTGGGAGCTGGAGTCGCACCTACGAGGGAAAGTCCGCACCAGCGGACACGCACCCGCGGAGAATTTCCGCACCAGCGGACTCGCACCAGCGAGCACTAGTCCGCACCTGTGGAAGTAGAGGGGTCCATGGGTTTTTCGCACCTGCGAGGCTGGGACCGCAGGTGCGCACCTATGACTGGGCGACCGCAGGTGCGGTCACACCAGAAGCAGCTGCACCAGCCTTGGATTTTGCTGGTTTTTGGCCCCGTGCTGGGTCCGGGAGGCCCCTAGGCCTACCCGAGCCCCTGAAATATTATACCAACAAGTCCCAAATCATATAATGGACTCGCTCGAGCTTACAGAACACGCAAAACATTACTAAATCTCAAAATCACCCTCCAAACCCCTTGAATTAAAACTTAAGAACTTTAAGAATTCTAGATTTCATTTCATTGTGCCGAACGGGTCTATACTATTCGGAATGAGCTCAAATATTGCAGGCAGGTCATAATTAACATAGCGGAACTATTCCCGGTCTCAGAATTCCGTTCGGACCTCTAAAACTCAAAAACACGTCCCAAACCAAAATATTGACTTAAGGAACTTCTTATTTTAATATTGGGCGCCGAAATGCCCCCTGGTCATCTGAAACCCAATCCGAACATACGCCCAAGTCCGAAATCATCACACGAAGCTACTGGAATCGACAAATCATGATTTCAGGGTCGTTTACCCAAAATGTTGACCGAAGTCAAACTTGGCCTTAAAGGCCAACCTTAAGGAACCAATTGTTCCTATTGCACTCAAAACACCTCCGAATTTTGGACCACCACTCCCCGCAAGTCATAAATCATAAAATGCCACTATGGGAAGTTTCATTTGAGGGAACGGGGTGCAATAACGCAAAACGATCGGTCGGGTTATTACAGTAGTGTTCACACACAGACATAGCCAAAAGAATTAAACATGTGCAGTGTGGAAGTGCCAACCTTGTATGCCAGAGTTCAGAGGGTACTCAAAGGGTTCCCAAAGTAGTGCTCACACGAAGGGAGGTGAACTTCAACTTCTAAGAGTATGTGTGAGAGTGCTCTTATTTAAAAGGATTTAAGTAAGGAATAGTTTTTAGAAAGAGTGAGTAAGAAAACAATTTTGAAGAAGGAAATGGGAGCTTAACATCACACAAGGACCAAGAATAGTCCAACAATCACAAACACAGGTAATGGGATTAGGGACAAATACAGAGCTTGTAAGGGGGTATACATACAGCAGGCAGATAAGCACATAGACATGCAATCAGGAAACTTCTAAGGGTCTAGAGGATCATGGGGGTATAGTGCTAGGCCAGATTAACACCTAAGGCCATGGTTAAACTAACGTGCCAGTCATAGGCATGTAAGAAGTAGGTGCTAAGTGTACAGAAACATGCTGGTCATAAACAAATAAAGCCTAATTTAAACATGTAGAGGGGAGTTCAGGATCCTAGATATACGCTGAAGAATAAATAAGCAAGTTAGAAGCACGTTGAATCACAACAGTAAAGAAACATGTTTGTTTGAAAACTGAAATATAAATTAGAACATACCAGTGAAGTGAAGAAAGTAATAACACAAATAGGGAAGTAGGAGAATGCATAATATCTAGCCTTGGCTTGCACCTGGATAACCTAGAGTAGTAGTAATTAGCACAGAAGAGAGAGAGCAAAAAGTCTATTAAATTGTGAGAGAGATTTTTTTTAACAGATTAGTTCGTGTCTGTCTGTGTGTATGAATAGAGTATATATATTTTTGAAAACTTGATGAAAAATAAGGAAAGAACCAGAATTAACCAGTGATTATGGGACTGAAAATCAATCAGTACCTAATTAACACAAGCATCCCTATAATCAAGGGAGTAATTCACACGGTCAATATTAAATATGGGAAGAACCATATATAGCTTAGAGGAATATGAGAACAGTGTAAGTATAATAGGCAATTAGGAATCCATTAATTGAAGGGGGTTAAACTCAAACGGCTAGTAGATAAAAATAATAATTAAGGAAAGTTCTTATGCTTGTAACATGTAAGGAAACAGTTTCACTCCTAATTCAAACATACAATTGAGGCTAGGTTCAGAAAATATCACTTAAGGAAATAGAAATCAATTAAAAGTTAATCTATTATGTAACAAGGTAAGGAAACAAAGTTGGAAATAAGAACATCTCATAAGAAATCAGGGACTCGAAATTGGTACTAATTAAGGGATGGCCTCATGTATCTAAGGAAACATGCAGAATCGACAAAGGATGTCAGATGGAAAATCAATACAGTACTACTAATAATCATTCAGGGATTCAAGACAATAGTGATTCAAGCAGGGTGAACACGCAAGAAGCAGCAGAATCAAAGATCCAATAGCATAGTGAAGCAATAATCACAAAGAAACAGGGGTTGCTCATGGGAAACAGACACACATACGAATCGAAAGAGAAGACATGCTCAGCACAGTGTTAAAACTAAATAAATCATGATTAAAAGTGATAAAACGTTTAAGCATATGAAAAAAAATCACTTAAACTTCAAGAAATCGTTTGAAGAAAAGGTCTCATAAACCCTAAGTGAAAAGCTTGCTCAAAAATGGGAATCCTTTAAGAAAAAATGTAATATTACTCGTAATAAATCCGGATCTAGTGTAGATCTAAGAGAATAGGCAGGTTTTTGAAGAAAACATGTAAAAACCTTCATGATATACATAGATCTAAGACATATCTAAAGGAATCGTTAAAATACCAAGGGCTAGGTTTTCAGAGAGTTGAAAAAACAAGAAAAAACTTTAAAGATATCGTCAGCGTTAGCCGGAAAAGTCATGGCTCTTACTCAGATAGCGGGAGGAGGCCGGAAGATGGCATGAGGGACCATAGGTAGGAGTTGAACCACTCCAGGCTCGCCTGAGGGCCTTAGGGTGCCATTAGATCGGTGTAGGGTGAAGCAATAACCAGGAGACAGTGAAAAAACACAGTTTCCGGCCGGGTATGGAATTGATTTGCGCTGGGTATGGGATTGGGCTGTTAAAATTTGATGGGTTGGGTTAGAATTAGGCTAGAATCGAAATTAAAAATGGCTATTAGTTAAATACCTATTGAAATAGATAAGTAATTAATAAAAATAGTTAATGATTATATAAAAAATGAAATTAATTCTAGATGAATGAAATTTAAGGTAATTAATAAGTACAAAAAATATAAAATGAAATAGTTATTGATTTAAATGGTATAAAATGTACAAATAGGCCATAATTGCAAAGTTATTGTAATTATGGTCAAACAATGCCAAATTGGCTAATTTGTGAAATAATTAAATTCTAATAGGATTAAAAATGATATATTGGCTGGGAAATATTTTGAAATTCTTTATAATACAATTTATGAATAATTATTGAATATAAAAAATACTGAATAAATTGGAAAAGGATTTAATAAAAATATGAAAAATCTCGAAAAAATACCAGTTATTATAAAGAGAGATTTTGGAGGTGTATATACAAATTAAAAAATAATTTGATAAAAAATTGGGTATCAACAACTGCCCCTCTTTACCTGGGAAGGATGAAAAAGTTGTCGGGTAAAGATATGATGGCCAATTTTGACCGAGTGAAAATAGGTTGAAAGGTCTAGGCCGCACCCTGGTTCCTAAGCTAACTACATATCCCTGGTCTTACAGGAATCAAGCTGTATGTATTTCAGGGGTCATCAGTGAAGTATACCGATGAAGTTTTACAAGAACGGACGCCAAGAACGGGGTTAGATGAGCAAACGGCTTACAGGGTGGTTAGGAGAACTGGAGGGGGACCGCTCCTGCCTAGATGGATGTTGCTTACTGTATTACATGCAAATAAACAATACGAGCGTATATTGTGTGTAACATAAACATGATGCAAATTCCCGTTGGACGATGAATGTTGTCTTTCGACGGTTAAGGATAGCGTCTTTAGACCATGATGTCCTGGGCCATGAATTGCTTTGATGAGGGATTCGCAGGCCATGAAATGGTGTTCTCGGGCCATAGGGATGCTGCCTCCGAACCATGACGCCTTTGAATAATGATATGCAAAATGATAAAAGAGATCCTCAGGCCGTGACATGGTGTTCTCGGGCCATGAAGATGGTGCCTCCGGACAATGACGCCTTTGGATAGGTTGGAGATATTTCAGCCCATGAACATGAAATAGCATGATGCTGACAAGACAGAGCTTAGTCTTGCGAATTACAAAGGGTAGAGCTTAGCCCGAAAGGAAGCGAATGATAGAGACATGGGTTGCTTTTGAGAAGTAAATGGGAAACAACGTTTAGTCTCGGAAGGCCGAAAGGTAGCATTATGCAATATGAAGATGTAGATGGAGACAACGTTTAGTCTCGGAAGGCAGAAAGGTAGCCTTATTAAATATGCAAATGCAGATGGAGACAACGTTTAGTCTCGGAAGGTAGAAAGGTAGCCTTATACAAGATGCGAATGCAGATGGAGACAACGTTTAGTCTCGGAAGGAAGAAAGGTAGCCTTATGCAGTATGCGGATGTAGATGGAGACAATGTTTAGTCTCGAAAGGCAAAAAGGTAGCGTTATGCAATATGCAGATGCAGATGGAGACAGCGTTTAGTCTCGGAAGGCAGAAAGGTAGCCTTATGCAATTTTTAAGGAAAGACAACATAAATTCTTAGCTGGTGTTAAACTGTAGTAGAGCATTGTGATAATGAAGCATTGTTTGTGCTGATAACAAATGGTGGCGTGTGCGATGAGTTTGAGGAACAATGTCTGTCCTTTGAGCGGATAATATGTTATGGGGCTTTTGCAATTTGTGCTTGCATCCAAAGAAAATTTGTGAGTTTTGTAAAGGGGGAAGGTTAGTTCGCATTCCTGCTGGCTCCGCTTGGCTCGCTTGCTTGATCATGATGATACTGTCTGTATCATTGGGGCAGTGTTCGCTAAACAAGCTATTTCAAAAAATAAATATGCATGATTTTTATAAGAGTGTAATATATAATCTAAAATAGTTTTTAGATGAACCGACGACGTGGCACGGCTTGAGACATTGCGCCCTCTTCTGCTACGGAATTTTTAGAGTCCTTCTCAAAATTCGGCCCGAGTTTTCTGAGTGGATGCCCCTGACCGCTGCTCGCGCCGTGACTGGTTGACCTTGCTTCAGAATTTTGAGGGTCCTCCTCAAAATTCTGCCCTAGTTTCCAATTGTGGGGAAAAATAGATTTTTATTGAATTGTAACCGAACCCATAGGGCTGCCTACATATCCCCTCTTAACCGGGAATCAGGTCAGGCGTAGTTCAAATTACATCATTGAGAAAGCATAAAGATTACACATAGTAGCACTTGACTGCATCTGAATTGATTGGCTTGGGCCAGACTTCACCGTCCATTTCTGCGAGTATAAGTGCTCCTCCTGTCAGCAGTCTATGAACCATGTACGGACCTTGCCAGTTAGGAGAGAACTTCCCCTTGGCTTCATCTTGATGCGAAAAGATTTTCTTTAACACCAGCTCCCCAGTGTGAATCGTCTTGGCTTGACTTTGTTGTTGAAGGCTCTGGCCATTCTGTTCTGATAGTTGACCATGACATACTGCATTCATTCTCTTCCCATCTATGAGGGCTAGTTGCTCATAATGACTTCTTACCCACTCTACATCGTTGAGCTCAGCTTCCTGTATAATTCTTAGAGTTGAAATCTCCACTTCGACAGGAATAACAACCTCTGTACCATAAACCAGCATATAGGGAGTTGCCCCTGTTGATATGCGGACAGTGGTGCGGTATCCCATTAAGGTGAATGATAACTTTTCATGCCATTGCTTGTGCCTTTCTGTCATCTTTCTTAGTATCTTCTTGATATTTTTGTTGGCGGCCTCTACTATAAGGACCCGATCAGTCGTTTTGGGCTCTGCGCATCATTCAGCGGGTTGAGGCCATGAGCAACTCCATTTCAGGTATTATGACTTGTAGGTGTGGTCGGAATTGAATTTCGGAAAGTTTAGAGTTGATTTGGATAGAAAATTCTCATTTTAGAAGCCTTAAGTTGGAAGAATCAACTAAGATTGAAATTTTAAACGACCTTCGAATCAGGATTTGAAGGTTCCAGCACGTTCGTATGATGATTTCAGACTTGGGCGTATGTCCGGATCGGGTTTGGGATAACCCAGGAGCATTTCGGCATATAATGTGGAAATCAGCATTTTTGAAAGAATTTCCTACGTTTGGCTTGAAGTGCATTTCAGTGATGTTGATGTCTGTTTTTGATTCTGAGTCTGGGAATAGCTTTGTGTGGTGATTCTGGAGTTGGGAGCGCGATCGGATGTGAATTTGGATGTCCGTAGGTCATTTTGGAGTCATTTGGCTAAAGATAGAAATTTGAAGGTTTTTGAGAAATCTGACCGGAAGTGGAAGTTTTGATATCAAGGTCGGAATACAATTCCGGAAGTTGGAGCATGTCCGTAATATAGAATATAACTTGTGTGTAAAATTTGGGGTCAATCGGACATGATTTGATAGATTTCGGCATCAGATGTAGAAGTTGGAAATTTCTAAGTTCATAGAGTTGGGATTTGGGTGCGATTCGTGGTTTCGATGTTATTTGATGTGATTTGAGGCCTCGAGCAAGTCCGCATTATGTTTTGGAATTTGTTGATATAACTGGAGGGGGTCCCGGGGGCCTCGGGTGGATTCCGGGTGGTTAACGGATACAGTTGAGAGTTTGAAGAAGGCTAGAATTTGCTGTCATCTTTTCGCGGTCATGCTTCCACGACCTTCCACACAAGGCAACAAGTCTGCACATCCACAACACTGACCACACTAAGGCCGTAAGACACATCAAGAACCCATAACCAGGGTACAAAGCTTCTTTCACCGAATATCAATCTCAGGTGACACTGAAGATAACACCATCTTACTCTAAACTTTCAAATCACTTTGTCTTGCTCTTCCGAGCTCATAACATCCTTATAAACATCAGACATAAATCTCGTTTCCTACTCCCAGTTACACACTGCTTCCCGCACCTAACATACCAACATGAGGTAGCGCAAGAATTCCATCATAACTTCTGAACCACCAATAGGGCGAACACTTCATCACATCGAATCTTTTTACTTAGCTCAATTTAAGAGCACCATCTCATCACATGAGTGAATTCCCATCAGTACCCAATCATGCAAATCCTAAGTTGTAGTCTATACCACCATAATCCTTCCAGGGTACGCCTATACCTAACAAGCCATAACACTCAAATGAACCCACATAAAATCCGTTACGACGGTCGACAAGCCCCTGCACACACCGGCACATACCACATGCATAACCAAATCACATCAAAAGAACCAGTCACTGCCGCAAGTGTGCCATTTCAACCATGGCTAATCAATCTATCTTCTTTAAATCATCATCAATTGCCTCAGGAGACTTCCTTCTGAGTGACCATGACTCAACCCATAGCAAACTCAACCCTCACTCATCCTGAGTGACCATGACTCACGAGACTCTGCTGCCCAAATCCTGCAACCCGTCACATACCCTTCTGATAATCTTTTCTTCAATTTGGAGTCTATTTGTCTCACTCCTCCAATATTATTTTGCATGCTGAAACACATCATAGAACATCCCAACCATCCTTATTTTTCTTAGATATTACTCTGCAAAAGCTCGATTCTCGAGCATATTGCTATCTGAAATCCTTAAATGCCGCATTCTTAACTTTTGAACTCACTAGAACCGCTATTGAGAGTCACCCACTCTTACTGGCCCCGAATACAATCAATCCCAAGGCTCTCCTAGCACAGGAACACCTTTTTCAATGAAACACGTGACTGAGTCACCATCCTTACAACTCGCCCATGCCTTAAGCATAAATTTTGAATCTTCCAAAGCCTAACCCTGATCCGACGGATCAAGTTGAGAGTTTCAGCAAAATCTCACCTGCGCCCCAACTGCCCGCACCTGCTGCTTCACAGGTGCGAAATATCCAACGCACCTGCGGCTTCGCAGGTGCGGAATATCCATCGCACCTGTGGTTCCCAGCCAAGCCAAGCCCACATTCGCACCTGCGACTCCCAAGCCGCACCTACGGTCAAAGCCTCGCAGGTGCGTTTGCACTAGATGGCAGCAGTTCAGCCCTCCTTCCAACTTCAACTTTGATCCGTTAAACACCCGGAATCCACCCGAGGCCCCCGGGACCCCGTCTAATTATACCAACCTGTCCCAAAACATGACACGGACTTGCTCGAGCCCTCAAATCACATCAAACAACGCCAAAATCACGAATCGCACTCAAACCCAATTCTTTATGAACTTAAAATTTCAAACTTCTACATCCGATGCCGAAACGTATCAAATCACGTCCGAGTGACCTCAAATTTTGCGAAAAAGTTGTATTCAACATTACGGAACTGCTCCAACTTCCGGAATCTCATTCCAACCTCGATATTACAACTTCCACTTCCGGTCGGATTTCCCAAAAACCTTCAAATTTCTATATTTAGCCAAATGACTCCAAAATGACCTACGGACCTCAAAATTCACTTCCGATCGCGCTCCCAATTCCAGAATCACCATACAAAGCTATTTCCTGAATCTGAATCCCAAACGAACATCAACTCACTTATACGCACTCCAACCCCAAATTCATGAAATCCTTCTAAAATGCTAATTTCCATAATATACGCCGAAACACTCTCGGGTTATCCAAAACCTGATCTGGACATACACCCAAGTTCGAAATCATCATATGAACATGCTGGAACCTTCAAATCCTGATTCTGAGATTGTTTACTTAAAATTCTAATCTTAGTTGATTTCACCAACTCAAGGCTTCTAAAATGAGAATTTTCTTTCCAAACCAACTCTAAAATTCTTGAAATTCAATTCCGACCACGCCCACAGGTCACAATACCTGAAACGAAACTGCTTACGGCCTCAAACCACTGAACGACGTGCTAGAGCTCAAAATGACCGGTCGGATCGTTACATTCTCCCCCACTTAAATCGACGTTCGTCCTCGAACGTGCTAAGAACTGCTCTGGAGTTATCTGAAATCACTGTTTAACATCTCGGGCACCTGCCCGTGGTACCACAACCGAGTCGAGCACAATAGCTTGATCCAATCTGGAGATTTCTTATTTATCCATATAATAAGCTCAGAATTCATTCAAACACCTGAAATTTCTCTAGCCAGGCCTAGTTTCAATATATATAAGCACTGCATTAACTAGCACACGATATACCAAATCATAACTGCATACCCTTGCTGAATCGGCACCATGCACCGCATAACTCATCGTCTGACCACAATGACGCTCCCTGAACCTTAATAGCCAAGGTCCACAAAATCTGAGTCCCTTATGCACCTCATAACAATCATACAGTTATCCTGCTATAATGCTGGCGATACAACCACAATAGAGGGACTGCACAAAAATTCACACTCAACTGCAGAGTTAACAAATCCTTGAATACCTCATCTTGACTAGAATCGTCACATTCATTATTAACCGGAATGATGGTATTTGTTCTTTAATATACACTTCGCATAACCTTATCGTACTGATCCCTGGTCCGATAATCTCATCTCACCCAGTATGAACTGCTCAGACAGTAAATCACCCCAAACATGGCTAACAGCCCCACATGATACAGCATCGCCCAATAGGCCATAACTCGAGCATGATAATAAGAAATGACTCAGGACGGAACTACTCAGCTCGCGCAACTAATATCAATTCTTACCAGAAAATGGGAAATAAATCTCAAGAAAATAAATACATATTAACCCTTCTCATCATCACACTGTTGCGGCGTGCAAACCGATCCAAATAACATACCCGTGGCGGTGTGCCACCTAATCCCATCATAAAACTCACATAAGGAAATATACACGGAGCTGAATCGCTCGCTATTACAAATTACTGAATATCGATCACAAGCACGCTAAGTGCATAATACAATCCTGGGGAGACTGATAGAGCGGTATGCAACAATACTCAAGCACAACTGAGGTGCGATATATATACTATGGATCTCAAGAGCTATCCTGCTCACATAACATCCCCACTATGCGGGACCTCAACGCATAAGAAATTATCAAGCCGTTTCACAACTCGCACGGCACAATCACAATAACACATGAATTCAACGAAGACGGAACAACACATGCTGTTCTAATATCTTCCCATGAAAAGCACTCTACTGAACATGCCTGGATCACACGGAGCCCATAATCATATTTAAATCCATCCACGAACATCGAGCCACCTTGCTTTCACCAAACTTTAGCTATTAGTTTTTACCTTGGTCCACATTAACCCACTTTTTCTCATAATACACGACAACAACCATCATCACCAAGACTAACACCCCATAATCCATAATCAATTGAACCGAACGCCCTCCAGGCGTAAATTCTAAATTAAGCAATATTGCACTTCTTTATACTCAGTCCAAATCTAAAATCCATCAAATGACTACATGTCACACTTTATACAATCTTTTCGCGGTCATGCTTCCACGACCTTCCACACAAGGCAACAAGTCTGCACATCCATAACACCGACCACACTAAGGCCGCAAGACACATCAAGAACCCATGACCAGGGTACAAAGCTTCTTTCACCGAATATCAATCTCAGGTGACACTGAAGATAACACCAGCTTACTCTAAACTTTCAAATCACTTTGTCTTGCTCTTCCGAGCTCATGACATCCTTATAAACATCGGATCTAAATCTCGATTCTTACTCCTAGTAACATACTGCTTCCCGCACCTAACATACCAACATGAGGTAGCGCGAGAATTCCATCATAACTTCCGAACCATCAATAGGGTGAACATTTCATCACATATAATCTTTTTACTTAGCTCAATTTAAGAGCACCATCTCATCACACGAGTGAATTCCCATTATTACCCAATCATGCAAATCTTAAGTGGTAGTCTATACCACCATAACGCTTCCAGGGTCCGCCTATACCTAACAAGCCATAGCACTCAAATGCTCCCACATAAAATCCGTTACGACGGTCGACAAGCCTCCGCACACACCGACACATACCACATGCATAACCAAATCACATCAAAAGAACCAAATTACTGTCGCAAGTGTGCCATTTCAACCATGGATAATCAATCTATCTTCTTTTAATCATCATCAATTGCCTCATGAATAATAACAACTTCCTTTAACCCATAGCAAACTCAACCCTCACTCATCCCGAGTGACCATGACTCACGAGACTCTGCTGCCCAAATCCTGCAACCCGTCTCATACCCTTCTGATAATCTTTTCTTCAATTTAGAGTCTATTTCTCTCACTCTTCCAATATTATTTTGCATGCTGAAACATATCATAGAACATCCCAACCATCCTTATTTTTCTACGATATTACTCTGCAAAAGCTCGATTCTCGAGCATACTGCTATCTGAAATCCTTAAATTCCCCATTCATAACTTTTGAACTCACTAGGACCGCTATTGAGAGTCACCCACTCTGACTGGCCCCGAATACAATCAACTCCAAGGCTCTCCTAGCACACGAACACCTTTTTCAATGAAACACGCGACTGAGTCACCATCTTTACAACTCGCCCATTCCTTAAGTATAAATTCTGAATCTTCCAAAGCCTAACCCTGATTCGACGGATGAAGTTGAGAGTTTCAGCCAACTCTCACCTGCGCCCCAACTACCCACACATGCAGCTTTGTAAATGCGAAATATCCAACGCACCTGCGGCTTCGCAGGTGCGGAATATCCATCGAACCTGTGGTTCCCAGCCAAGACAAGCCCACATTCGCACCTGCAACTCCCAAGCCGCACCTGTGGTCAAAGCCTCGCAGGTGCGGTTGCACCAGATGACAGCAGTTCAGCCCTTCTTCCAACTTCAACTTTGATCCGTTAAACATCTGGAATCAACCCTAGGCCCCCGGGACCCCATCCAATTATACCAACATTTTCCAAAACATGACACGGACTTGCTCGAGCCCTCAAATCATATCAAACAACATCGAAATCATGAATCGCACTCAAACCCAACCCCTACGCACAATTACCATTTTACTTTTTTTTCCTTAGCTGAAATAACTTGCCTACACGCCGACAATCCTCAACCCCATGCGAAGAAAATCCTACAACCCAACTGCAGATGGTAGGACTCCCCCACGTATCCCGAAGCTACTCATTGCACCACTCTAGACCCTGCTGAGATCCTTCCTCCCCTGATAACACGATCTTTCTCAGCCAATCCGTCCAAATCTTCCAAATTCCCTTGCTAGCACTCCCTAAAAACTCTAATTCTCTAGAATCATTCACATATTCTAACTCATACCGACTAGCCACTAGGACCCCTCACAGCACCTGCCAACCCCGCCATTGTTAACCTATCCCCACAAGACAACCCACCTGTGGAAATCACCCGCGGACACCTCCCAACGACGTTGACTGCACGCTCTCTACGACATCAATACCCCATCCTAAGCCATGCTTTATTCACCAACTTACTAGTCCGCCTGCTCCTCATGGTCATCCGATAAAATGTGCGACAATATGTCCAAATTCCAAGTTGTGCTGCCGCTCCCCCAGTTTGCGACTTATCGACTTCCGCTTCTTACACGTGACCTCCTAGAAATGGAACCACCACCTAGCCTCAATCCAGGATCATTCTTTGCCAACCGCATTCTTCAATACTTCCTCTCAGTACTCTGACCCCACGCAACCGAAGAAGCATGAACATAGGTTTTGAAATCATTTGTCATGTTTAGTGATACTCCACAATAAAATCCAGCCTAGGTACAATAATATCCACAGCGGAACTAATTCTCTTTCTAGAGGGTTAACAATATGAAATCTAACTTTCTTTTAGACATTTAATTACGTTTTCAGTCATAGTAGCAGTTCAATATTACAGGTAGGGTTACAGGTGCACACATAAAGCATGTTAGTGGGTCCTAGGCTACCCGCACATGGCATAATAGTAGCTAGACACAGACTCCCGTCACTTTGTGCGTACGTAGCCCCCGAAGATAATAAAATGTATTGAATTAATTAACCTAGGGGGACTATTCCCCCTCACAAAGTTAGAAAGGAGACTTACCTCGCTCCGAAAGTCCAACACCAGCTTCCAAGCCCCTTCTGATGACTCCAACGGACGCACAACGCTCCGAAACTACCACAGAAGTGACAAAGCAATGAAAATTCATCCTAATACTCACAACCAATTCAGATTATAAACTTTCCCAACCCCGCTCGGAGAAATGATCAAAATACCATCAGGCTCACGTGCTCGGAATCCAAAATTCTCGAAGATACATTCTATCCATAGCCTTACTAACTCAAATATCTATTTACTCAAATATTCATACTCAATTCATGGTCAAAAATCCAAATTTTCCATATTCTAGGTTTCTTCAAAGTTTCCCAATTTTCCTACCAATTCCATGCTAAAAAATCCATGCAAGTTCTTGTATTAACCTTAGAAACAAGTAGAACAACTTGCCTCTTGATGCTTGGTGCAATCCCCCTTGAAAAGCTCTCTAAAAATCGTCTCAACCAAAAGAAAAATGAGAGAGAAATGGCTCAACCCGATTTTTAAGACATTCTGCCCACGCATTTTTCGCACCTGCGGTCCTTACTCCGCACCTGCGATCTCACAGGTGGGACAAAATCCCCCGCACCTGCGGTTTCCCTCAATTTAATCCAAACCGCACCTGTGCCCCAACTGCCTGCACCTGCGGCATCACAGGTGCGGAATATCCATCACACCTGCAGTTCCCAGCTAAGCCAAGCCCACACTCGCACCTGCGACTCCCAAGACGCACCTGCGGTAAAAGCCTCACAAGTGCGGTTGCACCAAATGACAACAGTTCAACCCTTCTTCCAACTTTAACTTTGATCCGTTAAACACCCGGAATCCACCCGAGGCCCCCGGGACCCCGTCCAATTATACCATTCTGTCCGAAAACATGACACGGACTTGCTCGAGCCCTCAAATCACATGAAACAATGCCGAAATCAAGAATCCCACTCAAACCCAATTCTTTAAGAACTTAAAATTTCAAACTTCTACATCCGATGCCGAACCTATCAAATCACGTCCGATTGACCTCAACTTTTGCGCACAAGTCGTATTCAACATTATGGACCTGCTCCAACTTCCAGAATCACATTCTGACCTCGATATTACAACTTCCACTTCCGGTCGGATTTCCCAAAAACCTTCAAATTTCTATCTTTAGCCAAATGACTCCAAAATGACCTACGGACCTCCAAATTCACTTCCTATCGCGCTCCCAATTCCAGAATCACCATACAGAGCTATTCCCAGACTCAGAATCCCAAATGGACATCAACCTCACTGATATGTAGTCCAACCCCAAATTAATGAAATCCTTCTAAAATGCTAACTTACATAATATACGTCGAAACACTCCCGGGTTATCCAAAACCCGATCTGGACATACACCCAAGTCCAAAATAGTCATACGAACCTGCTGGAACCTTCAAATTCTGATTCGGAGATCGTTTACTAAAAATTCCAATATAAGTTGATTTCACCAACTCAAGGCTTCTAAAATGAGAATTTTCTTTCGAAACCAACTCTAAACTTCCTGAAATTCAATTCCAACCATGCCCACGGGTCATAATACCTGAAATGAAGCTGCTCACGGCCTCAAACCGCTGAATGACGCACTAGAGCTCAAAACGACCGGTCGGGTCGTTACAACTAGAGTTCATTTTCTTAAATCATCTAGAAAGAAAATTGATTCATCTGTGGATAATTGTATACCTGGTAGGGTTATATTATGGAATATGTTTAAACTTGGCAAATGAGTTTCAAAACAAAGATTTAAAGGCTATATTTCATGTTCCATTAAGAAGAATTTACCAATTTCCTGAGAAAAAAATGCTTTCTTGATAAAAATACGGATTTATTATGCGGATATGTGTACATATGAGCACCTGAGTCGTAGGTATGATTCACGAGAAGGCTAGCCTTATTATTTGTATGTATAACCGCGTCGCATGATCGATTCGCGAGCGGGGCAGATAGATGCATCTATGGTTGGAGTCGTTCGACCCTCGGCAGTGCACAATTTATTATTGTTGGTCCGCCCTCGGCATTGCTTGCGCTTGATATTTACTGCATAGTTGCTATGATTTTTGCATGATTACTGGCCTGGGATTTTAAGTTGTCAATTGAAATGACAGAAAGTTAAAGTTATTAAAAATTATGGAAGAAGTTGTTCCTTCCCGTTGATTAATTGTTATCTGATTAAATCACCCATGTTGATTAGTTGATATTAATACGACGGAGATATAAAGTGTTAAACGTGAACGAAGTTGATAATATTTATCCCTGATTTATATTAAATTGCCTATGATAATCATTCTTAGTGTCACACTTGAATATTCTAAATTGACCCTTAGCAAGTGTCTAATTTGACCTCTCGTCACTACCTCTCTAAGGTTAGGCTGGCGACTTACTGAGTACACGTTATTTTTGTACTCATGCTACACTTTCTGTGCATTTTATTGCACAGGTACTTTCATAGAAATTTGGAGGATCAGAGACTTAGGTGAGCTGCATCATCCAAAGGCGATCCGCAGCTGACAGAGTCTACCTCATACAATGTTTATTTAGTTAATATGTAATAAAGTGAAATGAAATTTTTTTTTTCATAAATGTTAAAACTGGAAATTTATTTCAATTATTTAATGATTTGGTTGCCTGACAATGATGTCCGGCGCCATCACGGCCTTATGGATTTTGGGATGTGACATCTACGGCTCCATTCATATGAGTTATGTATGCTGTGGAATTCTTGTGTTTATCTTAAAGGTTTCACACATAGATTTCATCAAGTCACTGTTGAGATTAGAACCATTATCGGTGATGATTGACTCTGGAACTCCGAATCGACAAACAATGCGGGCGCGGACAAAGTCGGCCACAACTTTCTTAGTAACTGCTTTGTACGAGGCTACTTCGACCTATTTAGTGAAGTAGTCAATGGCGACCAAAATGAACTTGTGGCCATTGAAAACGGCAGGTTTAATTGGTCCAATAACTTCCATACCCCAAGCGCAGAACGGCCATGGTGAGCTGGTTGCATTGAGCTCTCTTGGAGGCATTTTTATCATATCCCCATATATCTGGCAGTGGTGGCACTTCTGAACATACGAGATGCAGTCCGTTTCCATAGTCATCCAAAAGTAACCAGCTCAGAATATTTTTTTAGCTAAAATAAAACCGTTCATATGCGGGCCACATGTCCCTGCATGAAATTCTTCCAGCAACTTTAATGCTTCTTTTGCGTCAACACACCTTAATAACCCCAAATCGGAAGTCCTCCTATACAGGATTCCTCCGACGTGGAAAAAATTGCTGGAAAATCTCCGAAATGTGCATTTCTGAGTGGAATTTGCAAGCTCAGGGTATTCTCCTTTTGCCAAGTACCTATCGATGTCATGAATCCAAGGATTTCCGTCTGCTTCTTCTTCGGTATGGGCAAAGTAAGCTAGCTGATTATGGACATTTATGGGAATAAAGTCAATGAAATTCTTGTCTAGATGTTGGATCATTGAGGACAACGTAGCTAATGCGTCGGTGAACTCATTCTCGATTCTGGGGACGTGACAGAACTTTATCTTTATGAACCTCTTTCTTAATTCCTGTACGTGGTGCATATACGGCAGTATCTTGGAATTCTTTGTTGTCCATTCTCCTTGTACCTGATGTACCAATAAGTCTGAATCATCGATCACTAACAGCTCCTGGACGTTCATGTCAATGGCCATATTGAGCCCCAAGATGCAGGCTTCGTATTCGGCCATATTGTTGGTGCAAGGGAAGCTGAGTTTGGCGGATATCGGATAATGCTGATCGGTCTCTGCTACTAGTACTGCTCCAATACCGACTCCCTTGAAGTTTTCTGCTCCATCAAAGAACATCCTCAACCATCATAGGGCTCTGCAATATCTTCTCCTATGAATGATACCTCTTCATCAGGGAAATATGTTTTCAGGGGTTCGTATCCTCTGTCTACGGGATTCTCAGCAAGATGGTCTATCAGAGCTTGATCTTTAACTACCTTCTGAGTCATGTAAACAATGTCAAATTCGCTCAGCAGGATTTTCCACTTGGCCAGCTTGCCAGTGGGCATGGGCTTCTGAAAGATGTACTTTAATGGATCCATCCTTGATATGAAATATATTGTGTAGGCACAGAAGTAATGCCTCAGCTTTTGGGCGACCCAAGTTAGAGCACAACAAGTACGCTCTAATAGAGAATACCGGGCCTCATATGGAGTGAACTTCTTGTTGAGGTAATAAATAGCTTGTTCCTTCCTTCCTCTTTCATTGTGCTACCCTAGAACGCAGCCGAAAGCTCCATCTTATACTGCAAGATAGAGTAGCAAAGGTCTGCCTGGCTCGGGCGGTACTAGGACTGGTGGTATTGATAAATTTTCCTTGATTCTGTCAAAAGCCCTTTGACAATCATTGGTCCATTTGGTTGCAGTGTCCTTCTTTAAAATCTTAAAGATTGGCTCACAAATTACTGTAGACTGTGCTATAAACTGGTTGATGTAATTAAGCCTACCCAAGAAACTCATCACATCTTTATTGTTCCATGGTGGTGGTAACTCTTGAATGTCTTTGACCTTGGACGGATCCAATTCTATTCCCCGACGGCTTATAATAAATCCCAGCAGGACCCGAATGCACACTTCACGGGGTTTAGTTTCAGATTGTATTTTCACAACCTATTGAAGAACTTCCCCAAATTCTCCATGTGATCAACAACTTTCTTTGATTTGATAATGACATCATCAACGTACACCTCAATCACTTTGTGAATCATGTCATGGAATATGGTGGTCATGGCCCTCATGTAGGTGGCCCCTGTATTTTTTAAACCGAATGGAATCATTTTGTAATTATACACTCCCTAGAGCGTAATGAACGCCGTTTTCTCAGTATCTTCCTCATCTATCCAAATATGGTGATAACCAGCGAAGCAATCCACAAAGGATTGCAATTCATGCTTGGCACATTTATCGATCAGAATGTGTATATTTGGCAAGGGGAAGTTGTCTTTCGAGCTGGATCGGTTGAGATCCTGGTAGTCGACGCAGACTCTGACCTTCCCGTCCTTCTTCGGCACAGGTACAATGTTGGCTAACCATGTCGGGTACTCCACTACCCGGAGAACTTTGGCATTGATCTGCTTGGTAAATTCTTCTTTGATTTTCAAACTCATGCCGGGTTTGAACTTTCTGAGCTTCTGTTTCACTGGTGGACATATTTGATTGGTTGACAGTTTATGAGCCACAATAGACGTAGTTAGACCAGTCATGTCATCATACAACCATGCAAATACGTCCTCATACTATCTTAGAAACTCTGTGTGTTCTTCTTTTTTTTCTGATGGTGACATATGAATGCTGATACGAGTCTCCTTGGCATTTTTTGAATCTCCCGGGTTGATAATTTCGGTCTCATCCAGGTTGGACTTAGGTCTGTTCTCAAAATTCTCAACTTCTTTGACAATCCCGTCGGGTATGTCTTCCTCTTCTGAATCAATGTCCATTTGCTGCGTTGTATGATTGCATGTCACAGTCATCGGTTCATCAAGACAAGTAATAGTAATGTTGTATAAATAAAGTAATGGGAGAAAACAATAGCAATAAATATCAGATTCTTAAGAGAAATTTAGAAGATTCTTTGATAGATTGAATAACTCTTTTGAACATTGAACTTTATTGCATAAATTGAAAAATGCAGGAAGAGGAAAATCATTTAGTAAATAAAACAGTAAATAATGCTTGTTTTAGCCTTGCTACCCCGAGGCTCGTCGGGCTTTGGTTGTCTTGATAGACCAGTTCTTGAGATATGCCCCCTTCATTACAGTCTGTATGGAAGGGCCTTCCTCCCCCTCCCCCTCGAGGACAACACATCAATCCATATCATCATTCCCTAGGAACAAGATCCTCATTGCTGCAAGTGCTTTTTCTTCATCTGAACCGTAGATAGTGTCGGCCTGCTTGAAAGTCTGCTCAAGATGAGGTATCAGCTGCTCCAAAGGGTAATAGGGACTGCGCCAAGGTGGCGACCAGTCGTTGAATTCCTGCCAAGTGTACTCATACCCCAGACTGAAAGTGGTAACATGTTCCTTGAGCTTTATGGGCTTCATGATCCCTTGGAGGTTTTTATCAAGCCCTTTGCCTGACTCATATCCTCTCCAGCTCAGGATGCACTCAATCTTGTTATCCCACCATTTGTCCTTGTCGATAGCATTGACCCATTCAATGTGGTGGTAAGTTCCTCCGCCTATCTTCCTTTTCCCATCAATCACTGAAATAGTTTGACTCCTATAAATGGGGTTGCTACCGTCACCATGAATAGTCACCTCTTGGTGGTTCCACACAAATTTTACCACCTGATTTAGTGTTGATGCTACGGCCCCTACAGCATGAATACAGGGTCGTCCCAACAACAGGTTGTAGGATGCCGGAACATCTATCACCTGGAAATCTACTTCGAACCAAGTCATAACCATTCGTAGACATAGACTGATGTCCCCCATGGTGGATCTCTGAGAACCATTGGAATCACTTACCAATTAGTTTAGAATCTGGAAATTTTACACTAATGGAAATCTAGAATCACCCCATGGTGGACCTTTGGACCTCAAAATTGGTAATTGATCCTAAACTAATTTCTTTCAATCTTTCACTATATCTCCTAAGATTTCAACCTAAAATCTTGGGTTTTGATGGTGGAAATTGGAGGTTTCTGCGTAGAATTAGGGATTTTTGTAAATTGGAGATTTAGACCTCAAATTAAGGTCGGATTCCAAAATAAATTATATAACCGAGATCGGGGGTGAATGGATAATCGGGCTTTGGTCCGAACTTTGGGATTGGACCAAGCGGGCCAGGGGGTTGACTTTTGTTGGCTTTTTCAATAATGGCCTAAATTGAATTCTTTGCAATCGTGGGTAGTTCCTAAGGCTTAATTTGAATTTTTTGGTTAGTAAATTGCTAGATTCTATTGGTTTGGAGGCTTGTTTTAGAGGCAAAGTTGTGATTGAGCTTTGAGTGGACCTTTCAGAGTGAGGTAAGTGTCGTGGTTAATCTTGACTTGAGGGATTAGGACTTGTTTGTTTATTTACTACATGTTTAGATGTTGGGTACAACGTATATGCGAGGTGACAAGTACTTATACGTTGTTGTCGGGTTAAAGCATGTGGGTGGGACTTATTCCTTGTAGTTTATTACTTACTTTGATCCGTTATCCATGCTTAGACTAGTGACTTGCTAAATTGATGGTTTTTATTGTGTTTACGGGCTTTTGGTGATACTTGAGTATTGAATCCAAAGTTGATATCGGTATTGTGGAAGTATTGTTAAGGTAAAGCTTGTTATTGTTGAATTATATCTCCATGTTTTATATTTGTTCATTGTTATGTGGTAAGGGAGAGTGTTAAAGGATGAAGGGTGATGACATGCCATATTGTGAGTGTTAATGCATGAAGAGTGATGTCGTGCCTTATTGGGAGTGTTAGTTCACGAAGGGTGATGTCGTACCATGGTATGAGAGCTAATGCACAAAAGGTGATGTTGTGCCGTATCTTTGATTTACATTATGAGGTTGAGAGTAACAACACGAAGAGTGATGCCGTGCAATATCTTTGTTTCATTGCGAGCTTCAGAGTAAAAGCACGAAGGGTGATGCCGTGCAACTTCTTTAATTGTGTTTAATTTATTTTGCTAATTAAAGGCATATTGATTGTTTTGGTTATCATATCTGTTATAGCTCTTATATCTTGTTTCCCCATTTAGCATGTTTCCCCTCTCAGTAGTACATGTTTTAGCTGTTATTGTTGTGTCTCTTTACATATACTGTTATCTGCACAAATTTATTATGTGGGTGTCTTGTCTTAGCCTCGTCACTACTTCATCGAGTTTAGGCTCGACACTTACGAGTAAATGGGGTCGGTTGTACTCATACTACACTCTGCACTTCTTGTGCAGATTTTGGTACCGGCCCTAGCTGATCGTGAGGTTAGCAGCTGGACTTGCTTGTCAGGAGACCCAAGGTAGATCTACTGGCATCCGCAGACCCTGGAGTCTCTTCCTAGTCTTATTATTTTACTGTTTCTTTTCTTTTCAAATAATGTATTTCCTTTCAGACTCTGTTTGTAGTAAATAATAGTAGATCGTGAGTTGTGACTCCAGATCCTAAATGTATCAGATATTATGGGTTTTATGTTATTCTGCAAATCAATTTTAGCTTCTGTTTAGCTTAATTGTTCTTGTTATTGAAATGGGATAAAGTTGGCATTAAGAATCCTCTAATGTTGGCTTGCCTAGCAAGTGAAATATTAGACGCCATCACTATCCCGACGGTGGAAATTCTAGGTCGTGACATTAGCTCAAGTAGAAATATGAACCATTAAATAATCTCTACTTCATTGGTAACCTCCATTCCCTCTTCGCTTAGAAAACAAATTAAAGGAAATTTAGATTTTTAGAAAATTTCCTCCAAAAATTAAAGGAAACACACTTATGTTTTTATACTGGTTCGAATTCAATGTGAATACTAGTCCAGTCCCAATGGGTTGCAAGGGTGTTCTCTTTCAATGATTGAGTTTCTTGAGTACGAAGTGAATGGTGTAGTTTTACACCAACTGCTCAGTTTCTACGTCTCTCATCTTTTCTTGATACAATGCCTTACCTGTGATTTTCTCTCTTTCTTCTCTAACTTGTTACACAACAGATCTAGTAGAACTACAATGTTTGTTTGAAGTAGAACAAAGAGAGGGTAAATGGTTTGATCAAAGTATGTGTCTTCAAGTCTGGAACGATCATATATATACTTTTCAGGAGGCCTTATAGTCTGGAGAGATTGCGAACCAAAGATATTTGATCTTTGAAAGGAATCGCAGATTGATTCTTTCCAAGAATAAGGTTGATTCCCATTATACTTCCTTGATGAGTGGACTTTGATAGGTTTCCATCTTTACGCCTTGATATCTGCCAGATTTTCAGTGCTTGCTTTGTATTTGTCGAAACTTTAGTACTTCTTTCCTTTTTATTGTTGATAGCTTCAATTATCTTCTGATTGATATCTTCCTTCAGCTTTGATTTCTCTCCTTGATGGTTTCAATCATCCTCTGATTGATATCTTCCTTCAGCTTTGATTGATTATCTTTTTCCAGACCTTTATTGCTTCATTGATTCCTTGATGGTTTCAGCCAATCTTGATTGATACTTTCCTTTTTACATTGATTCTCATTGATTGCTTTGAGTCCCTACATCAAACATGATTATATTATTTTTCATCATTAACGCTAAAATCTAACAATCTCCCCCTTTTTGATGATGACAAAATAATATGTATAAACACCAGTTAACTTCCCTGTAATTTTACTCCCCCTCAATGGGTATAGTAGACTCCCCCTCAATTAGTCGACTGATGTACCTGCATAATAATTTTACTCCCCCTCAATTAGTCGACTCATGTACCTATAGAAGTTATATCTTTTTCGCCACCTTTTTGAGAATACCACTAAAGCAGACAATATAGCTTATAACCACAAAATACGCAATATAACTAAGGATGGCATGATAAGCATGCAGAGTCATAAAAAGAAAGAAAAAAACTCCAGTTGACTGGTTAACCAATCCAAAATAGCAAAACACAAAAATAATTATTTGCGATTTCCACCACTAGTGACACAGGAAATAGGTAAGAGTGTTGCAGATGGCCTCCTTTAGACGATCAAAGCTGGCATTTAGTTCAAAGGTGACTCCATCAATCCTGTCATGAACTTCCTTGAAGGCTTTGACTGCATTTTCTCCAAGTCTCTGAATTCTGACCCTTATCTTGGAAACGTCTGACCTTGTTTCCTTTTAAATTGTGTGGATGTCACCAACAGTGAACTGAGTGGCAGTAAGGAGATCTTGGATGTTGGTTAGCTTGTTGTCAATGGAAGTCAATTTTTCAATGATAGCAGGATCACTTACACTGTGAAGAGAGACAGAGGTTTTGACCTTGGAGTTAGGTTGAACACTTTTGACTTCACCGCCCTGTTTCTTTACCCAAGTGCCCTTTACACACATATACCCCATACTAGAAAAAGCCCTAGAATTGTAGGATTTTGACACAGAGACAAGAGGGTATCCTAAGATGGAGATATTGTGGGCTTCTAGGATATAAGAGATGGCCATACCATAGGGCAGACTGGTGGGATCATCATCACTCTCTATCATAAAATTTATGACCTAGGAGGATAACTTGATCTTGAGTTTGGTCATAAGACAATAAACAAGAGAAGTGTCTCTTTGAGAGAAGGTAGAGAATGATACAGTTCGAGGAAGAAGAGTGGTTGCAAAAATGTGGGCTAAGACACGAGTTTTAAAATTAACATCACTGGGAGCTAACTGGTTTGGGAGAGAATCAGAGGGGCACTCAGCAATACAGCATTTTGCTTGCTCAAAAAAACATTCAAAATCATCAGTCCAAGTGTTTTTAAAAAGCTTGGGAAAACCAGAGCATTTACACGAGAAAATTGGGGCAAAAGCACAATCAAGAAGAATGCGCTTACCCAGAACTAAGGATTCTAACCTAT